>CAXKVI010000001.1:3428051-3443363 GCA_964058755.1 Campiglossa producta | reverse complement strand
AGTATTCTGGCTTCTTTGTCTGGACTGGGACGCAATTTACGCAACAATGACAACAAACCCTGAAATAAAAATAGGAACACTAAATTGATTAAGCTAAAATTTTGAATTATTGAAAGATATCGACAGATGAGTGAGATCACATTATGTGCACTAATACATAAACAATCTGTTTGGTCCGTAAGAAAGGCGAAGATGGGTAATGCGAGGCATCATATCCGTAGATTAACCATCGATGTAGCACGACATTACCTATCTGTATATTGTTGTTGTTGTTGTTGTTGTTGGTGTTGTTGTTGTTAACAATGCTTCGCCCTGTCTAGCGTATATGATCATTCCGAAGATCTTCATCAATCTCTTCTAACGGGAGTCCAAAGAAACGCGCAGTTTCAAAAGGGTTGCACCAGAGAGACAGAGGTTCAATTGAACAGTTAAAGAAATGTAGAGTGTCATGGGGGGACATACCACATGCAGAACATGTGTCAGATATAGTGTTAGTTAGTCTGGATAAGTAAGATTAAGAGTATCTATACCGAAGCTCTGCCATAGTGACTCTAGTTTCCCATGGTAAGGCGGGTTCTACTTCAGCAATATCGGGTGGAAGACTGTTTAAAACGGGGTTCACAGACCGAGATCTGACAAATGTATCAACAGACTAAGGGCCACTTGCATAAAAGCCGATTAAGCCTAATCGGTGATTAACTTGACAGCTAACCATACAAAATACGTCAATTAAACTCCGGTTAGTCGTTATCAGCTTTTATGCAAGCGGCCCTAAGTGTGGATGCTGGTTAGAGTGCTCTTATGATTCCGTAGATCACAGGGCAAGGTAATATGATGCCAGATCTCTTCATAATGCTTACGGAGATGTTTCCTTATATGCCTTGGTGGCGGGTCTGTGTCCAAAAGATGATGGTTTGGATGAGCAGTTTTGCCTCTTGATGGAGGTGAGACTCAGGAGGCATGAGGAGACATCCCGTAGCAGTTCTGATAGCGGTATTTTGGCAGACTTGTAACTTCGTCCAGTTGGTGTTATGCACGTTAGGCGACCATAGTGAAAGACTGGTCGGCCGATGGCCTTATATGTAGTCAGCAACGTTTCTTTGTCTTTCCCCCAAGTACTGCCGACAAGTGACTTCAGGGTCTTGTTGAGTCCTCGTACCTTTGAGACCATTGCAGACACATGACCAGCAAATGAGAAAGTATTATCCAATGTCACCCCCAGTAACTTTGGGTGGATGACAGTTGGTAGCTTAGTGCCATCAACGTAAATGTCTAATTCGTTTCTCACTTGGGTCGTCCATACCGTAAAGAGTGTAGACTTAGATTTAGTCGGTGATGTTGTCAGATTACGCTCGATGAAAAACCTGGAAAGGTCGCAGAGGCGACTGTTGATTTTTGCACAGAGTTCAACAGTACGTGAGCCCTTCCCGTCGTCATTATTGTACAGTCGTAGGCATACGGAACGATTGTGACGCCCTCTAGTGGTGGGGGTATTTTCGATAGATAGAAGTAAAACAGTGTAGGGGATAGGGCACCACCCTGTGTCACCCCCTGTTGGTTCCCTTTCGGCAGTCACTTCTCAGAGCAGAAACCCCAGGACATCGCCGTGGATCTCTGCAGTTTAACCACCCGGGGGTTTACCCTGGCAAAGGACTGTCACTTTCAATGTAACCCTAACATTCCGCCATCTGGTGGATCTCTTCGCGGCCCTGGCAGTCGCGTCCTTATTTTTTTTGAAACAAAGCAAGAGTCCTTTTGTAACAATTGCTCCTACGGGGTTTTGTAGCCCTATAGTGTCCTCGGTGATACATACTACGTAGAAAGAAAGAAATATGTTTCAAATATGCTGCTCGGTTACATCTTGAGCATGGGTCGGCAGATTTGTAAATGCAGGTGTATAAGTGAGAACGCTTATACACGCGCTGTGATCGTCCGAACTATATTTTTAACATTCGCTGACCAAACAAGAGACCCCCCCACGCGATGTGGTTTCGCCCCTTTCCCAGCGACGACTAAATCATTTGGTAAACAAGGAGCACAACGTGTCTGTGTGATGAATCCAACTTGTTTGACTGATCTTAAGATCTATGAGGCGCCGATGCTTGCTCTTGAGAGTATCAGTGCTATGTTCAGTTCTTCGAAGTTGAACTTTCCTTGTATTCGTACCTGCTAGAGCTATGTTCTCTAGAAGACAGCGGCGGTCAAAAGACTGGCGATATACCCATGTATGACCCTGCTTGGTCCACCACGTCCAATTCCATGTATCCATGCATCGACTGAGCAGCTCGTAGTACAGCTAATAAACATTCAGGTTCGGGTATAGTCGGGTACAGTTACGTCTCTATATAGGACACACTCAAATAAAACTGTCAGTTTCACCTATGTATATAAAAATAATGGCAGCGATATACCAACAGGTTATCATAACCTCTAACGAGATTTTTAGCCGAGCTTCTCTTTCCAACTTGTGGTGTGTTGCTTTTGAGTCTTCCTACAAGTTGGCGGGACCTACAGTTTTTAGCCGACTTCGAACGGCACTTGCAAGCAAATTAATTTTTTGCTGAGAAGCTTCTCATGGCACCCGGAGAGTTTGCCAAACTACTGCCGAGGGGCGACCCCGTTTAGAAAAATTCTTTTTCTAAATAATTTTTGATGTTACTTTTGCTGGGCATAGAACCGCCACGACTTGGTGTAGAAGGCCGAACACTTAACCGATACACCACGGCGGCCGCCTATGTATATAAAGGTATCAAAGTAGACTAATCGAATTTTTCCAATGTAAATTTCCCACTTCAAACTACACATTACGCCAACACAACAACAAACGTATTTAAATGCACTCTAGTAACGGCTAAAAATTCTATTTCCGGTTGAATGAATTTCCACCATCCAATAAATTCACCATAGAGCACATCCACGAACCACAAATACAAAAACAAAATACATTCCACTTGTGGTGCGTAAATAATTGTGACAGATAAACAGCTGATTTGGTTAAAGAAAAATAATAAAACAAAAAAATTGGTGCTCCGTGGTTGGCTTGCTCCGCTCCAGCGTTTCCGTAGCAACAAAAGCCAAATAAACAAACCACAATTAAAATTTTATGAACGATTTCACAATTTCCGATATCGTGGCCTTCTGCTAAATCATCCGTCCGAGTAAGTTTCATTGTCTTCTAATAAAATTAAGCATTCACAGTCATATACCATGTTTTGTTTAGATGCAGCAGTACTTGGAAAGCTTAACGAATGTAATAACAGTTTGATGTTGCCTCAAAATAACTTGGACAAAATTTGTGAACTTTTGCGAAGACTAAAACAACCGCCAATAGCAACAAACGAATGTAGACTAAACGACCAAATGAGAGGGCAAACAACTGTTGGGGCATCATTACTAGTGACGACGTACCTATGACCTCAATGTAGATACAAGTGTGAATGTACAAGGGAGTAACGCTAGAGGGAAGTAGAGCGAGCGGTAATGATAGCGGTAAATTAACAAAGTTGGTACATGGCGAAGGGGAAGCGGCAACGTTTGCAAGAACAAAAACGCTCTATTTATTAATTTAAGCTACTACGAATCTTCGCAGCTGTCTGCTTTTTAGCTAGCGCGCCGGAGAGTCAATGACAATAGTTACTTTGGAGAGCAAGATAAGTTTTTTTTTTTACTAAAGCGCATAATGCCAAGATTTGTTTTTAGTGGTTTTAATGGCTTTGGCCAATTCGGTGGTGGTAGTCAGCGCACCGGAAACGCTTTTACAGGTGTGTGCGAATATGCTTGTTTTGATTGCGTCACGGATTAACTCCCTTATTTTTATTCCACTCTTTAGAATTTTCTTTGGGACAACTAAAAGCCACTGCTGCTGAATCGTTGCTGGTAGCAGCCAGTTGGAGTTACACAGCCTATGCAATAGAAAATCGACTTTTATTGCGCGGTTTCTTATCCTGCACACCAAACTCTGAGTTGTATATACAAACTCTTGAGAAAATCACACAGCTGGCGTCATGCGATCGATTTTGCCTGGTGTTGTGCGAAAATGGAAAGGTATTCAAAGTCGAACCAGCGCTCGATGTGAAACTGCAGGAAGTGAAGTTTGATGTGGAAGTGCAATTGCTGCCGCAGAAACGTTCTATATTTGGCGAACCAAAGCAAACAGACGCGTTACGTATTGAACACATTGCATGTGGCTCTAACATCACAGTCGCTGTCAGTGCCTCTAACGCCGTGTATAGTGTGCCTACCAAAGTTTATCAATTTCCAAAACATTTTCGTGTGCGGCAATTACAGTGTGGATTCGAGCATGCATTGCTGCTAAGTACGAATGGTGATATTTACAGTTGGGGCAATGGATTGTAAGCGCTTCTTTAGCATTGAAACAATTATCGTAAATTACTAGTTTTTAATTTTATAATTTATTTGCAGTCGAGGACAGCTGGGCCACGATGTGTTGCAGGTCGAGGAGGCACCTATACTGATAGAAGCATTAGCAGGCATAAAAGTATGTTTATTTAATTTCAAATACCTGTTATTAACAACTATTTAATATTTACAGATAACTTCAATTGCTGCTGGCGGTTGGCATAGCGTGGCTATTTCAGCATTCGGCGATCTCTACGCTTGGGGTTTCAATTCAAATGGTCAATTGGGCTTGCGCATTTTTAAGTCAACTTCTGCAGGAAATATTAAACAACCAACTGTATTTACATTGCCGCAAGTGGTTGAAATGCCCACATGCAATTGTAGTCATTCCAGAGTATCCTCGAAAAGTTTGCATGAAACCACTGAAACAGAATGCCCGCCTCTTAGAGTATTTGCCGGCGCGCGTCATACTATAGTACAAATGAGCTGTGGCAATTTGTACGTTGCGGGTTGGAATGCACATGGGCAATTGGGCTTGGGACGTGAAGTAGAATACTGTGATAAATTCGAAAAAGTGACAAGTGGCGATGTTAAAGAAAGGAATATTATATGTGCGGCTTGGTGCACTATCTTATGCGGAGAAAGTTAACATTAGTTTTAGTTGTTTACATTTTAAGAATTAATTGTTTTACGTCATTAATTATAAGCGCAACCCGCCGAGCTGTTCAAACGCGGAGGCGAAGAGCTGGTAAAAAGCATGCATCAGCTCTTATGCAGAATATGGTCAGACGAATGCATGCCTCCGGATTGGAATTTAAGTATGCTTTGCCCAATCCACAAGAAAGGCGATCCCGCTAACCGCACCAACTACCGCGGAATTAGTCTTCTTAATATCGCATATAAGGTTCTTTCTAGCGTGTTGTGTGAAAGGCTGAAGCCCATCGTAGACAAACTGATTGGACCTTATCAGTGTGGCTTTAGACCTGGTAAGTCTACCATCGACCAGATTTTCACGATACGCCAAATCCTGGAGAAGACCCATGATAAGAGAATCGACACTCACCATCTCTTTGTCGATTTTAAAGCCGCTTTTGACAGCGTAAAAAGGAGTTGCCTGTATGCCGCCATGTCTGAATTTGACTTCCCTGCAAAGCTTATACGGCTTTGTCAAGTGACGTTGAGCAATACCAACAGCTCCGTCAGAATCTGGAAGGACCTCTCTGAGCCATTTGAAACCAAACGAGGCTTCAGACAGGGCGACTCCCTTTCTTGCGATTTCTTCAATCTGATGCTGGAGAAGATAATTCGAGCAGCAGAGCTAAACCGCAATGGTACAATCTTTTACAAGAGCGTGCAATTGCTGGCGTATGCCGATGATATTGATATCATTGGCCTTAACAACCGCGCCGTAAGCGCTGCCTTCTCTGGACTGGATAAGGAAGCGAAAAAAGTGGGTCTTGCCGTGAACGAGGACAAGACGAAGTATTTGCTGTCATCAAAGAAAGAACCGGCGCACCTGCGCCTTGGCAGCCATGTCACTGTTATTAGTTACAAATTTGAAACTGTGAGGGACTTCGTCTATTTGGGAACCAGTATCAACACCGAAAATAATATCAGTCTAGAAATCCAGCGGAGAATCACTCTTGCCAACAAGTGCTACTTTGGACTGAGTAGGCAATTGAGAAGTAAAGTCCTCTCTCGAAGAACAAAGATCACGCTCTATAAGTCTCTCATCATACCTGTCCTGATGTATGGCTCAGATTCATGGACAATGTCAAGAGAAGATGAGATGGCCCTTGGAGTATTTGAGAGAAAAGTTCTCCGGAAGATTTATGGTCCTTCCCGTGATGCCAACGGCGAGTATAGAAGGAAATTTAACGATGAGCTCGTACGAGCTCTACGCAGATCTGACCATAGTCCAGCGAATTAAAGCCCAAAGACTCCGCTGGCTGGGCCATGTTATGCGAATGGATAAAGAAGCTCCAGCACAGAAGGTTTTCCTATCGTCGTCTGAATTCGGCCTCGACTGAGATGGAAACAACAGGTGGAGGATGACTTGAACTCCCTTGGGGTTTCCAATTGGCGTCCGTTATCGCTAAAAAGGAATGACTGGCGTGCTTTGATACGAAACGGCCAAAATCGCTTAGGCGGTTAAGCGCCAATAAATGATGATGATCCGCTAGAATACTGAATAACAACACACACAAAGTACAGAATTCGGTTTAAAATTACCTATCTTAACATACATAAATTCAGCCAATTTTCTTATAAATTAAATTACTCAGTTGAATTTCGAAAAAATATACAAAATTAAAAACTTCAATAAAAATGAAACAACATCCCTGTAAACATTTTTTTTTCGACTTCTTCCCGAATATGTTACGTGGCGTCTACAGATTTTTTCCGCAATTCCAAAGCTTATGCGCCACCACATACCTACTTCGAAATGAATGGAACTCCAATCGAAAGCTGTGGTTCCCTATGTACAGTCACTTCTCAGAGCAGAAAACCCAGGACATCGCCATGGATCTCTGCGCAGTGGAACCACCCGGGGTTTTACCTCGGCCAAGGACTGTCACTTTCAATGTAACCCTGTTTAGTATGTTTTGTCCCATTCCGAAACTATCATCCTCCCCCCTTGCAGCAGGGCTGCAAGATATTCTTTTGTTACGGGCGGGCGTTGAGCCGAACCCCGGACCAAAAGAATGGATATGCAGTGTCTGTTGCAAAAAAATATATGTTAAACGGTCGCATTCTGTGCAATGCTTCTCGTGTAAGAGATGGCTCCATAAATCTGGATGTTCAGGGCTTAACCCTAACATCCACAGACCCCGTACTTTCTTTAGTACTTTCGTGGCCCCTTGCTGTTTGCGCCGTCGGGCGTCCCGCGGTAAGCGCCGTTCAAGCGCACCCCTACCGCCACCTTTTAGTAGCAATACTAATAATAATAATGTCTTAACGACTAGCAGCATTTCTGCTATACCCGCCACACAAATTCCAGACTGTTGCTCGTGCCTTATGGCGTCAACATCACGCGCAGCAGCTCAACACTCTTGCTCCCACCGGAGCAGTTTAGACATGAGCAACTCCGAGCATCAGTCTCTGTCTGTTTCGTTACACCCCCCCTCCCGTTTACACGTGAGTCAGGATCAACATCTTCTTGCACCTGTCTCGACGTGTACTGTTTGTCGGCAAAGATTATACACGCTCGCGTCATCGGTCAAATGCAATAACTGCTTAGGCCAATGCCACGTGCATCTATGCTCTGGGCTCGCGAACAGGAATCTTTGGACGGATGCGTTCATTGCACCATGCTGTAACACGCCTCAGCCTACGACGCCAGCCAACCCGGTTACACCAGGTCCACAGCTAACTAGGCTGAGGCACAGCCTTGGTCTTCGCCTACCAACACCTGGGCGAACACATCCGTCTCTCACGCCTTTGGTTAACTCGACATCGACCCCACCGGCGCACTTCCAAATCTTACAGCACAACTGTAACGGATTAACTGGTAAGATCGCAGAGATAACCAACTTGATGACGCAATATGACATAAAACTTGCCGCAATCCAAGAAACCAAGCTCAGTCCAAGGTCGGACCTCATTACCTATGGTGGATATAACATTCACCGGAAGGACCGTCATAGAGTAACAGGAGGTCTGGGAGGTGGTCTAGCGTTCATAACGCACAACTCTGTACAGTATCATCTATTTGATACCGACATCGAAGGAACGGATGATATCTTAGAAAGCCAAGGTATTACCATCCGTACAGGAGATGTCGATCTGCAAATCATAAACATCTACATACCCCCTGTCTCAAGTTGCCCCACCGGTTATCACCCCGACATTAGCTTGCTATTACGAGGAGATAACCGCGTGATCCTGGGCGACTTCAATGCGCACCACGATATGTGGCACTCAAACTTGCCAGCAGACAGTAGGGGGCATGTACTCGCAGAACAAATAGATGATACGGCTTTCTGTACATTGAACGGAGACGCCCCTACGAGAGTATCGGGTAACTGCTATAGTTCGCCAGATATTTCTATCGTAAGTGCAGGACTATTGAACAACACCAATTGGCGACCCATACTCACGTTGGCGTCTGACCATCTCCCAATAGTCATTACCATCGAACGACCGACGGACTTTATAACACCTGAGCATGGTACATACATCAACTTTACCAAGGCGGACTGGGACAGTTTTCAGACATATACGGACGAATCCTTGGCGGCTCTATCCATTCCTACGGACGTACGCAAAGGCGAACGAGACTTCCGCAACATCATTGACTTGGCCTCTAGACGCTTCATTCCTGCGGGTCGAATATCTCGAATAAGACCAAATTTCCCCGCGGAGGCAGCGGCCATGGCTAGAGAAAGAGATGAAGTGCGAAGTCTCAATCCCGCAGACCCCCGAATAAGGGATCTCAACGCGGAAATTCGTAGGTTGGTCGATAAACACAAACTGGCCAAATGGAAACAACACCTAGAGCAATGCAACCTCTCTGACGGTGTTGGCAAATTATGGACTACGGTCAAAGCTCTATCTAATCCAACACAACACAAGGATAAAGTAGATATTACTTTCGGTGACAGGGTGAAGAAGGACCCTAGGGGATGTGCGAACTCCTTCTGTAGACAATTTGTACTACATTCCCCACCCGATAGAGCTAAACGTAGAACCATGCGACAGGCGCGTAAATACAAAAACCAAAACACGCCCATTGTCATCACTGCCTCAGAGGTCAAGGAAGCCATCAGACAGGCTAAGCCCTCAAAATCCATCGGCCCCGACGGCATTGCCATGAAGATGCTGAAACATCTAGGCCAGGAGGGACACAAATACTTAGCGGCTCTATTCAATCTTTCACTGAACACTTTCGTCATTCCTGAAATATGGAAAAAGGCGAGAGTGGTTCCATTATTAAAACCTAGAAAGCCGGCAAACATAGGCGATTCATATCGCCCTATATCACTTTTGTCGCCGGTAGTGAAGACGCTAGAGTCCATTTTGCTCCCGTATTACACCGCAAATCTGCACCTGGCTAATCATCAACATGGCTTCCGTAAGCTGCACAGCACCACCACCGCACTCAATGCCATTACAACGCAAATAAATAGCGGTCTAAATCAAAACCAACCAAATCACAGGACTGTGTTAGTGGCACTTGACTTGTCGAAAGCTTTTGACACAGTCAACCATGCCACTCTCATACAAGATCTATTAGAAACACAAATACCTGATGGGTTAAAGAGATGGACCGCTAATTACTTGAATGGGCGGCAGGCGTCGGTCAACTTTAGAAACGCAACATCAAAACCAAGACGAATTAGACAGGGGGTGCCACAGGGTGGTGTCCTATCCCCGACACTGTTTAATTTCTATCTATCGAAGATGCCCCCACCACCAGAGGGTGTCTCCGTCGTTTCTTATGCTGACGACTGTACAATAATGGCGACGGGGAAGGGCCCCTATACTGATGAACTCTGTAATAAAATCAACGGTTACCTCTGCGACCTTTCCAGGTTTTTCACAGAGCGAGATCTGACGATATCTCCGACTAAATCAACGGCGACGCTTTTTACGACGTGGACGCAACAGGTGAGAAATGAATTAGACATTTTCGTTGATGGCACTAAGCTACCAACTGTCAGCCACCCAAAGTTATTAGGGATGACATTGGATAATACTTTCTCATTTGCTGGTCATGTGTCTGCAATGGTCTCAAAGGTACGTGGTCGCAACAAGATCCTCAAGTCACTTGCCGGCAGTACTTGGGGAAAAGACAAAGAAACGTTGTTGACTACATATAAGGCCATTGGCCGACCAGTCTTTGACTATGCTGCACCCATATGGTCGCCTAATGTACATAACACCAACTGGACGAAGTTACAAGTCTGCCAAAATACTGCCATCAGAACTGCTACGGGATGTCTCCTCATGTCTTCCGAGTCTCACCTCCATCAGGAGGCAAAACTGCTCAATGTAAAAGAGCATGCGGAAATGCTGAGCAAGCAATTCCTTCTGAACTGCCACAAGCCAGCACATCCAAACCGTCATCTTTTGGACATAGATCCGCCCCCGAGAGACATAAGGAAACATCTCCGTAAACATTATGATGAGATCCGGCATCATATTACCTTGCCGTTTGATCTGCAGAATCATAAGCGGGCTCTAACCGACATCCACACCGAGTCGGTAGATACTTTTGTCGGATCTCTACCTGTGAACCCCGTTCTGAACAGTCCTCCACCGGATATTGCTGAAGAAGAACGCACCTTACCAAGGGAGACAAGAGTTACCCTGGCACAGCTTAGGTCTGGATATAGTGTAAGGTTAAACTCCTACTTGTCCAGACTTAATGACACTATCTCAAACACATGCCCTGCATGTGGTAGGACCCCCCATGATACTCTACATCTCTTCAATTGTTCATTTGAACCTACTCTTCTAACCCCTCTGTCCCTCTGGACAAACCCTGTTGAAACTGCACGTTTCCTTGGACTCCCCTTAGAAGAGCTTGATGAAGATCTTCGGAATGATCATACACTCTAGACAGGGCAATGCATTGTTAACAACAACAACAACAACAATCGAAAGCTGTGACCCTCCTCTTTCGTTTGATACCAATTTTGTGCTAATACTCCAAAGTTAATGCGCCACCATATTTTGACCGAGTTCTTTTATCGATAAATATATCGAAATGAAAGAAAATCCAGTTGAAACCTGTGGTCTTCCCCTTTCATTTGATACTAATTTTGTGCTAGTACTCCAAAGTCAATGCGCCACCACATTTTTGCCGATAACTCTGCACCCTGTTATCGATAAATATATCGAAATGAACCAAAGTCCATTTGAAAGCTGTGGTCATCACCTTTTGTTTGATGCCAAGTTTGACCGATAATTCTGTTATCGATAAATATACCAAATATATCGAATTGAACCAAAGTTTGACCCATAACAGAGTTATCCCAAATTCCCGAAAAGCCGGATCAATGTAAAAATTGTTCCGGGATTGAATGCACTAAACATTTACGACTGCGCTGCTCTGATGGCTGTTGAATTTGTTAGCCAAAGTAATTCGGGTGTTGGAACAGCAACCCAATGTTGTGGTTTTCGCAAATTTTGTAAACTGTTTAAAACTTTTCCGTCTGCTGCATTTAGATGCTTAGTTTTTGTTCGACTGTGCTAGAATTGTTGTTGTAATGGAAAAGGGTAAAGTTTGCGAAATTATCAAATTTTCCATGCAGTTTGTAATGCAGCGTCTAACTGGAGTTCAAAATTGTATCACAAAGTAGTTATTGCAACTCTAATAGATGTTAAGTGACCTTAAGCTGTTTCGGGTTTTGAAATTGCTACCATGATGTTTTTGGGTTGAATTACATTAGACGCGTTTTGGGAGAAGTGTGCAACAAGTGATGGAGTCTGATAACAAATTGTTGAAAGGTTGTCGTTTGTTTTTAATTTAAAAATTAACTAGCTTTGAACTTAATATTTTTTTATGGAGATCTACGTCTAGAACTATGCAATACAAAAAAACACATACAAAAAATCATAAAATTAGAAAATAAAATAAGTAAAATAAAACAAAAATAAAACAAAACCTTATAAAATAAAAGAACGAAATGAAATAAAATAAAAAAAAAAATAAAATAAAAAAATATAATAAAATAAAAAATAAGATAAAATAAAATAAAACAAAATAACAAAAAAAAATAAAATAAAATTAGAAAATAAGATAAGTAAAATAAAGAAAAAAAAAAAATTAAAAAAATTAAACAAACCCTTATAAAATAAAAGAACAAAAAAAAAAAAAATAAAAGAAAAGAAAAAAATAAAATAATCCGAAGTAAAATAAAATAAAATAAAACAAAATGAAACAAGGAAAAAAAAAATAAAAAAATATAATAAAATAAAACAAAACCATATAAAAAAATCATCAAATTTAATATCGAGAATGGTTTAGATTCACAATATCTTACTTCCGGGACCTGGACCAGGGAAACGATCCATTCGAAAATATCTTATATATGGTGCGTTTTCCTTAAAATTTGGTACATGGGTAGAATTAGGCCTAAATTAACAGGGGCCAATACGAATGGGATATAGAGGAAGAGGGGCGTGGTTGAAGGAAAGAGGGCAATGAAGAGAAAAAGGGAGGGAGATAGGAAAGAGAGTTGTACGAAGAAAGATAGTAAGACTAGGTGGCAAGCCTGCTTGAAATTTAAATATTTGGAACACGGTCGCAAATACCTTTCACTTGATACCCATATAGGCATATCTTGCTCAATATAAAAAAGAAAATAGATAGGTGGCAACCCTTTGAACCGCCCCAAGTGGCAACCGCCATGTATATAGTCTTAGAATGAATCATACTATCTATAATGCCAAACTGTATCCACATCGGTCAAGCGGTTCCCGAGATATCAATAAAAATAAATAAAATGCGGTTAGGTGGCAACCCTAGGTGGCAACCCTGCTTGAGATTTATATATTTGGAATACGGTCGATAATACCTTTTATTTGATACCCATATTGGCATATCTGCTCAATATTAAAAAAATTGAGATAAGTGGCAACCCTGTGAACTGCCCCAAGTGGCAACACCCACGCATATAATCTTAGAATGAAACGTACTATCTATAATGCCAAATTTTATCCAAATCGGTAGAGCGGTTCCCGAGATATAAGAAAAACGCCTACGCCTGAAAGTCTGCAACATACGCCTGAAAGTCAGCTACAATTTATATTTCCGTGCCATAACTTCCGTTTCATCATCATCCGTTTTCTCAAATTTTACTCTCAATCAAAACTTCATATCGCCGCCTAAGAAGTTAACTTCAAAAATTTACGACTTAAGCGGTTGTTCCAAATCAATTTATGTTTCCTTTCCCACTAACAGATTGACCCTAAGTCAACCAACAACATTAACAATATCGATATCAATAGAAACGTTAAATGTTGTCGCTGTCGCGCAGCACTTTCGTTTTCATGCAACCTTCCTTTGCTCAACCCACTGCAACAAAATCTAAACCACTCAAGCACATAAACATTTGCAAGTAAACATACAGACAAACATGTGTGCACAAACGTAAGAGGATTCCAGACAGTCTGCTGTTTGGCAATACCGAATAGCAGATGCACGCCCAAAGCCAGTTACCTCAGCTTCACCGGCAACAACAACAACAAACGAAAAATGCACAACATCCATACCACATGTGCCATACCGTCCGTATGCAACGTGCAACATACAACATTTACCTAATCGTGAGGCCATCATCATTAGATGATCAGCGGCTGTGTGCAGCCAACATTTGGCCAACTAGTTGCTTTCAGGCGTTGTTCTTGTTTTTGCAGCTCCTGCTGGTTCCACCCACAAACACGAGCCTCGGCGCTCGTGACTACGAGATGTTTTGTTGTTGCTGTTGCATGAATGAATTAGATGCAGCTTAGTGCTAATGCTAGCGGCATTTAGATTATGCAGGCGCAATAAACATTTGTACGTACGTACATACGTTGCACATAACTGGATTTGTAGCTACAAACATATATACATATGCACCTATATGAATCTGCAGACACAAACACGTATGGCGTTTGTGAATTTTCATTTGTGGTTTTGTTGTTGTGGCTGCGCGAAAATTCATTCACAAAATTCGCAAACAATCATGCAGACAACTAGCGACGCGTATACAAGCCTTAACCAAAATATTCCAATTGACTTTGGAATTTAGTTCATGGTCATTGTGATGTTAGAGCAATTTGGCTCGTTGTTGGCCGGTTGGCCGAGTGGCCGCATAGTGGGCTGCTTAGCTGGTTGGGGGCATGTGATTTGTTGTGCTTATTTTAGGCTGATGCTGCGTTTATATATGCTTAGATGCAGATGTATGTGTGTACGAATGTATCTCTGTTTGTACGCAATGCACATGGAAGTTTGTGCCGGCATAAATATGTATGTATGTATGTAGATGTGTGGTTTGCACATCGTCATTTATGTTGATTGTATTCTAAGCTAACTGAAAATGCACGTGTTTGCTTCTAAATTAATAAATGGTTTTTGTGTGCGTCCGTATACATATATATGATTGTATGTTGTCTATTTGAGGTCAATTTGGCGCAAAATGAGCCATTTACATAAAATGTGTGCAAAGCTTCAATGGAGCAGAATCTAATTTGATGGTGTTAGTAGCTAAATTGCTAGTTGATTTAGGTAATCGAATTATGTACATACATATATACATAGAAATTTACATGTATGTATGTAAATATGAGTATGCAGCATGAAAGTGAAATTATTATATAGCCGATATCTGGACTCAATTATGCATACACATATGAATTTTGAATAAATAAATAAATGCCAATAAAATAGAAAATTAATACTTTGTTAATGACATTGGCCTAGTTTCAGTCTTGTTCCGCCAAACAACGAAGTTAATTATTTTTTTTTAACTTTAGTGGTAAAGTTTGCGCAATATCGGCGACATTCTCGAGGGTTAGGTTCGCCTTACAAAGGTGCCAGCTGATGAACATCCAATCTCAATATTAATGACTTAAATTCTTGGCTGACATGAATAAATTCCGAGGCAAAATATGTGAAGGGCTCAGAACCAAAAGGATCTAAGTGACATTTTTTTTTAAAATTGAGTTATACCCATATTTGTATAGTTAAATATAGTGTATATTTGTTGACAATGCGATCCAAGCCATTAGCGGTAGGTTAATCGGCTGTGACTCCTTAGCGCTTCCGTTCGAACCCCATTCATTTAGCCAATTTTCCTGAAAACTGGTCTAGATTTAATTTGAAACCAACCTCAAGAATATTCTAAACCCTTAACCCGCAGGAGGTTACTTTTTATAACACAGGTCGGCATCCAGAAATCAACCAAGTACTTTTCTGAAGATTTTTGATACCATGAATGTGAACCTTCCCAAGTTGGTTTT
>CAXKVI010000001.1:3388051-3418051 GCA_964058755.1 Campiglossa producta | reverse complement strand
AACGTCAGTGCTGTGGCAAAATGAAACTATTTAAACTAGTTTAGTTTATAAAAGGAGGTGGAGTATCGCTGAAAACGAAGTTAACAACCTCAAACCAACGAAATATCATTCCATCAGCGGGAATTTAAACTTTCAAAAAAAAAAAAAAAGACGGCAAAAAGTACGAGACAAACTATATATAAGAGCAACTACAACAAATATAAGATTTACAATAATAACAACAAATTGTGGTTGTACGACAAGTCACACAGCCGTCCAGAACCAAAACGAAATCAATAGTTTGTGCATTGGCCGGATGTAACGAAATTGCTCGCATCCACAGCAGTAATTGGCGCAGTCAGGACGAATAAAAAATAAATGACAAAAATAAAAGTATTACTGCCATAACATACTAGTGGTCAGCTTAAAATTGCAAAACGAAAAAAATAAATATTTAGTAAGAATTTGAAAGACTTACAAACAAACCAATCGAAGCCAATCAAAAATGGTTTATGCTAATATGTAAAAGCATAGAAAAAGAAAGATTTTGTTCCAGAGATCGTAACGGTACTGACTTTTACAATAAAATTCTTTATTCAGATTCAGTAGTTGATGTACGCAATTCTAATTTCCAGTAAAGCGAAATACATTCCGACCTAATACAAGTACTTAAAATTGACCAGCGAGACAAACAAATCAGCCAACCAACAAATTTATCAACGAATTGTCTCTGATTGAATTGGAACGCTGAACAATAACAAAAAAAAAACCGCGTGTAGCCAGTGCACGTGAAAGAAGTTAACTTTTTAAAGTCAGAAATACGAAATATGAATAAGGTGTATTCGAGAACGGTTTAGATTCACAATTTCTTACTTCCAGGAAGTGGACCAGGGGACCGATCAATTCGAAAATCTCTTATACATGGTGCTCTACATTAAAAAAAATTGGGATAGGTGGCAACGCTCTAAACCTCCCTAAGTGACAACACCCATTTATTTCATCTTAGAATGAATCAGATTGTCTATATGCCAAATTTTATCTAAATCGGTCAAGCAGTTCCCGAGATATACGAAAAGATAAATAAATTGCGGTTAGATGGCAACCCTAAGTAGAAACCCTGCTTGAAATTATCTTATTTGGAATACGGATTATTTGGATAGGTGGCAACCCTGTAAACCGCCATAAGTGGCAACACCCATGAATTCTGCTCGGCCTTACTTTACAATTTATGCAATGTTAGCTAGATCCTAGAACTTCACCTGCTATTTGATTTGCATAGCTAAACATCGTGGTGAAAATCGCCCACGCCTGAAAGTCGGCTACAATTTCTATTTCCGTTGCATCATCAGGCATTTTCTCAAATTTTGCTCTCAATAAAACTTCATATCGCCGCCTAAGAAGTTAACTTCAAAAATATATCTAACTAAATGCATAAACTGTATTTTTGTCTGAAAGAGCTGTTTTGCTTTTAATTAGGAACGAAATGTTTGTAACAAAAAAAAAAATATATTGACAAACGATGAATGAATAATGAAAATTCAAAAAGGCAAAAAAATGTTCATTAAAAAATCGCAAAAAAGTAGGATTACCATAGTAAAAACACTAACAAAACTGTAAGATTCACTCTTTGAAATTTGCTAAAATAAAAATTAAAAAAAGTTAAAATTATTGCGTGGATGCGTATGTGTAAGTGGGTATACAAACAATCAGTCAGTTAGTCCATTCGTCCATTCTACACGCATTGCACCGCATTTGTTCATAATGCATGGCTACGCAGGCAAGTGCAGCCGCACCCATACTTCGCATACCAACTGCCACCCATTAACTGCTTTTGTGCTTGTTGCAACATTTGCGATGGATGCCTTGAATTGCATTCGGATGCGTTGCGCTCGTTGTCTGTTGATTAAAATTACGCATTTTTGCCACAGTAGTCAAATGTTGAAGTAGTGGTTGCATGCGAGTGGGCGAAAGGGGGATTGAACTGTGCATATATATGTAAATTTATAAAATAAAAATAAATAAGTTTATGTACAGTGCCGGATGAAAAAATTGCACTCAATGTCATAGATTTGATGTCATACAAAATTTAAGTGTTTTGTCTGACTGTATGTGTGTTTGTTTATCTGTACATATATGCATGCCCAACTTAAACCATGAATGTGCAATGTTTTTTAACGATGTATTGCTCAGAAGTTATCTTGGAATATACCAAAACTTTTATTTTTTTTGAATTTTTTATTATTACTGCTGGGTATATAGCTTTTTTTTTGAGCAGGTAACGAAGCCTCGGGCAAATGTCGGCCTCCAATTATAAATAGGTTAGGTTCAAGTGGCTGCCGCAGAGGCACACTTAGGCCAGTTTTGAAAGGACCGTTGTGATACCACCAACACTAGGAAAGTTAGTCCCGGCACTTGGCTATATGGAAAATCGCCTGAGTAGTTGTGACTCTCCACGTAGCAGAATCCCGGGAATGGCACTCCTAAACCGACACCGTTACTCCTCTTCGAACCATTTAGATGACCTGATGAAGGCCATCAAGTCCTTTATATTCAGCTCCGCGATCTGGTGTAGGCTATCAAGGAAGGGAACTCTCAAAAAGCGCGTTCTCGCGGCGCTTAAAGCCGGGCAGTTTAAATGAGGTGCTCCACCGTTTCATACTCCTCGTCATCTTTGCAACTCCTACAGCATTGTCGGTATGGCACACCTAGCCTTTCTGCGTGCCTACCAATAATGCAGTGCCCGGTTAATACACCTATTAATACCGAGATTTCTCTAGTTTTTAGGGCGTGAATGTGTCTAGATCTTTTATGATCCCATTTTGGCCAGGTTTGCTTGGATATCCGGCACCCTGGAGATTGTTGCCACCTTTCGACGGCTTGACAGAATGTGTACTACTTCTGCATGTTGCAAACGGCATACCTAAGCTCTCTTTATCCGAAGAAACTGCTTGGTTGGGCCCTGCCTGGCAAATTCGTCTGCCCTACAGTTTCCATTAATGTCCTGTATCCCGGGACCCATGTGATGTTCACGGGGTTCTGTTGGCCCATCTCTTAAAGAGATCGACGACAGCTAAATAAAAATAAATTAAAATATGTCTGTACCCTTTTTCAAATTTTGGTGCCATTATTCCACCCGCCACTGTATTTAGATGTACATACGTATGTAACTTTATTAATATAAAATAGTAATTTGCACTAGCACATACACAGATTCAAAACTGCGTTCAAAGCTGTGAAAGTGCGTTTCATCATTTATAGAGTACGCACAGGATACAGGATTATCGGATGAGGACGAAGCATTTAGCAGCAGGGATCGAACATAATAGGTGTCTCGATTATTTTGATCAAATCGTTGACTGGTAATAGTTTAACACGTGACTTTTAAGAGTTTGATGAAGCTTGATTATATGAGCAGTCCTGAGCGGAAACGATTGGTTTGACCATTCGAACCTTCGGTTCGCTTGACTTTGTTTATCTGTTCGACAAATGATGTTTGGCATCTAACATAAAGGAAAACATGAGTTAATTAGTGCGAGATTACAATATCCATAGCTGAGCCATCGATACTCAAGATTTTTAATTCCGGAACTAATAGTTGTATCCTTTTATGTCCTAAAAACGTTTCAACATAACAAATATTTTGTGTAAGAAGAAATACAAAAATATTTATGGGGTCAGGTACGGTCTCTGGCCAGTGAAGTTGGCCAAGTATCTACATAAATATGCAACGAGCTAGTAACTCGCTTTGATACCTGAACCATGAGCCGTCCAACGACCCAGCCGACCGTACCCACTGGCTAAAAAATTATATAGGAACAGATTTGTGCGTATGCATCCGGCAGAAAGTGAGTTCGAAGCGAAATGCATAGACTAACAAACGGTGTACCTAATGGCCCAACCGACCGACTGACAAAGCTAAAATAAAAATAATTTTTTTAATAAAAAATATAAAATTCAATACGCATTCTGTGCATAGGCCTGCGTCTTCCTGTCGCACCCGCGCTCAGTTGTACTAAATTAGATACGCAACTAAACTTGTATAATCCTCACTGCACCAACTCTCTATCTATGCCTTCTTCTTTGCTTTATTCTCGTTGGCTCAATGCGTGAGTGCGTGCGTATGCACTTAACCCTTGTATCATTATTACAGCGCCCTGTGGGTGGGCAACAACACACATTTTTTGTTGTTTTATACCTGATGCTGTTGTTGTTGCATTCATGCAAAAATATACCTTAATTTGGGTTAATTATGATTTTTCTATGGTAGTATGATTTTTATATATTAAAAAAAAGGATTTTTTTAAATTTACTTTCAGGTACTCAGTGAACCGGAACATATTAAATATGCAAACGCACATATTTACCTATCTAATGTTACTACATGAATTAATCAGAAGCATTAATAAGTTAGTTTACGCTCGGTTGAAAGCTTGAGTTAAGTGAAACAAATTAGATTTCATACAAAGAATGTTACCTAAACTGAAAGTACTTCAAACCGTAACAGGGCTGGTACATTAGCGTTTATTCCGAATTAACTCCGCTTTTGGGAGTTAACTTGGGCATTATAAACTCCCATAAATGAAGAAGATTTGAGCAGATATCATAACGATTTGACGGCTACTGTCACCGATAAATAAACAAAAATTGCAAGGAAAACTACCAAAATTACGATTTACCGCTACTGGACACTTGAGTCACCGAAAAATAAACAATCCCAAGGGAGATCTAGCTTTAAATAGCAAGTAATACAAAATAAAATTTGGATCTGATTAAAGAAGATTTATTGTAGGTAATCTCCGCGTGTATATAGCATAACTGTCTAAAACCGGTTCCAATCCTTTTTGTGAAAACTGTTATGAAAATTTAAAGTATATTCAAAAGGGAATACCTAAAATATACACACGGAAAGATATTCCTGTTATGTCGGTTTAGAAGTGTCAGTCCCGGGATTGTCCTTATTTCGAGGAAAAATTTCCCTTATTTGGCTCCAAATACATGGCTTCCTTAACTAAGTAAAATATTTTACCCAGTCTAAGGAAACCCTTTTTCTTTACTTTAAGTACTTATTTCTTTGTTCTTAGGAAAATTTTACTTGTAAGCAGGAAATCTCCTACTTATATGGAGGAAATTAAGGTGTTCTGAGTTCGATTCTCGGTGGAGCACTATATATTTTTTAAAATTTTTTTTTTATATAAGTAACTAAGTAAAAAAAATCATTTTTCAGATTTCACCGAGAATTGAACTCAGGTGTCTTGAACGCTCAACCCAGGTGTTTACGATACTTATGCTTGTCAGCGTCTAATTACAGCTTTGTTCTAAATGACGCCACACTTTCTCACGTTGCCTTGTTGCCTTCACCGGGAATCGAGCTTTGACTGCTGAACGCAGATCTCAACCATTATGCCATCGAGTACTTATGTTTGTAGGCGTCTAATTGCAGCTTGGTCCTACGACAGTAGTGACTGTACCTTCGCTGTTGGATTGAATGTATTAAGGAAATTATTACTTGTATTGAGGAAGTTTTTACTTACATTGAGGAAATTTTTACTTGTGTTGAGGAAATTATTACCTGTATTGGAAATTGAGTTCTTAAAGTCTTTAAATTAAGGATATTTTTTCTTATATTAAGTAAATCGAAATAAGGAAACTGGTTCGTTGTTTCAAGGAAATGTTTTTTTCAGAGTGTGGAATTTATAATAAAGAAGGGCAAGGACTTTGGAGAGATTAAAAAAGATGGAGGGAGAGGGAAGAATTTTGGAGAGGGAGGATGTAAAGCCAGATGAGGGTGGATAATTTGGGCAGGGAGAAGGAGGTGGACATTAAGAACAATTTCAATTTCTTTCAACATGAAGCATGTAAAATTAACAGTTAATAGTGTAAGTTTAACAAGACAGATGGAATTGTTTGAACAGAAGAAACAGGAAATTAAGAAGGAGAGGGAGAGGAGTATGTGGAAGAAAAGTGAGAGAGAGTGAGAAACGGAGAGGACATGTGTCAGGATAGTTGAAGGAGGAGGAATAAAGTGAACAATATTCCTTGATGAAAAAAAGCGAAAGTTTATATCAAGCAGATATATTCGGATTTTTTTTTAACCATTTTTTAGAACTATTTTCCTGGGCAATACCACCCATCTCCAGCCGTTGGCATGGCTCCATAGCACTACCAGGAACATGACAACGGATGAATTGAAGTGATGATGAAGCATACTTGTACTTGCAGCACGATGAAAAATATGTAATTAAGTGCGCATTTAATAAATTAACAAACCTAATTTGTTGCTGTTGACTCAATATAATAAAGACATAGCAATAAGTGTACTAACAACAATGGGAAATAACAGCAATTGCTGATAATAGTGGTTGTGGGGGGCAAAAGGGGAAGCAAGTAGCATCAATGACAACTGACAACAAATCCTAACAACGAAACAAAACAATTTCAAAATTAAAATCAAATGCGAAATGTACTGAATTGCGGATTTTCAAGTTGCAAATTAAACAACAACAAAAAAGTAAAAACAACAGCAACAACACGAACTATGCAAACAAGAGTTTTAATAAGCGTAAAATGAAACTCGAGGCTTATGCGTTTAGCACAGGCAAAAAACGAGAAAAAAAGGGTAAAAACAGGCAAAAAAAAGATGCAACAAAATCTAAATGCTTAAAACGCACTAAGAATGGCATTGTTGCATTGTCACAGGTTGCTGCATTAGTGGGGGGATGTTGATGCTGTTGCTTTTGTGTCGGCTGGGTGTTGTTTGCCGCTAGAGCTGTTCGCATTTTACCGGTCAGATGCTAATACCGTTTGTAATATGGTTCGCTCGCAATTTGCTGCTCGTCGTGTTGTTGTTGTTGTTAATTTTTGCATTGCCATGCATTTAATTGTCATCAGTAGTGAATGCGTTGGTAAACAGATTCAACCAACTCCAGTAGTAGTCGGCAAGCAGCTCCTAACGTTTCAGCCCCCTCGGAGCTTAATCCAAATGGTTGTTGTTGTTGAACAAGGCTGAAACAGGGCGCTTACCGGCAGCTAGGCGTACATAGCTCATCCTTAAAGCTCGCAAATGCAGTGCATCGGCAAACAATTGATAGTTGCCAGAGTATTCGTATCACTATGGAGCGTGTGGGTGCAAGTGTGCATGTATGTATGTATGTGAATGTGGCATGCCACATCAACGAAATTGCGTACACAATTCAAATATATTAACAGAAAAATTGCCGTCCATCAAATAGATTTGAATGCGTCGTTGACGTTGATGCGAAGTGATGCGTTGCTTGAAGGGGGTATGAGGGATGAGGGAATGGAGCGATATGAGTGTTTGTCAAGGAGACAGCGGGGAGGTACTGAATGGATTGTTGGGAATGAAAAATGAAAAAATGCCAAATGAAAGTGTACTAAATCTGACATATTCTACTGACAGAAAAAGCAACAACAACAACACAATATCAAATACACTAATAACAATAGTGATAACAGCAAAATACACAACAGCAACAAATATCAGCAAATGCAATTGCAATACGGACGGACGAATTGCATGCGTGCCACACGACTTATGGACGGCTGCAAAAAAAGTTCGTTAGTCAGCCGCAACCAAAATCTTTTCATGCGTAAACCAGTCCGTTGTTTGCCATCGTCATTGTTTTGTTTTAATTTTCTGGATTTTTCATTTGTTTATTTTTTTTCCGCTGAACTTTACAGAAGCATATCGGTGGCATCCCCTACAGCTCTAACGCAACGCACCACTTTGTTGGATTTCTGGTGTTTCGAAGCGAGAGATTTTTTCTCATTTTTTGTTGTTTGAAAAGCACTCAACTTTTGAATTATTTCCATGTTTTTTCTTTTATTGTTTGTTGCTACTATCGTTGAATTTGGTTTATATGGCACGCAGCTTGACTACCCTGGTAGCGGTGGGCTGTGCGTGCTGGTGGAGCAGGCACCCCAATCAGTGTCCAATTTGTGTAAAAAGCTTAGGAAATTCTACCCAAAAGGGGTCATCGCGTAGGATGTTTGTAGATGGAATAGTGCGTATCACTTCAGCGCTCTACTGTACACATCACACACTTGACGATGTTAGCTTTGACGTTGGATTTTCGATTATGCCCATGCAAGTCACCGCGATTGCTAGGTTTATCCATCATTTTAATTAGTCGCGCAACTCTTATCTGCTCACTAGCCTGTCAAATAAGGACATTAGCTTTAAATTCAGTTTTTCCTTTAATTTTAAGAAATTGGTTTTGCAACTCATAAAACAAATCCTTTTGATTTCTTAAAATCAAGGACACAGGCTTGTATTCTTTTAAGATACAGAAAAAGTTACTTCAGTTTGCTGTCAGTTTTACTATTTCTTTGTGTAATTTTTCCTGTATCTTTTGAGTAAATTTTACCATATTTTTACTAAATTTTTTTTGGTAATTTTTACTATACTTTTTGCGTAATTGTAATTTTTTCTATATTTTTTGCGTAATTTTTATGGTATTTTTGTGTAAATTTTACTGCCTTTTTTGTGGAATTTTTACTATATTTTTTGGGTAATTTTTAATATATTTTTTTAAATAATTTTTACCATATCTTTTGTTTACCTTTTTCTATATTTTTCGCATAGTTTTTGTTTTTTCGCGCAATTTTTACTTTATTTTTTGTGTTTTTTTTTTTTTTTTTGCGAAACTCTTACTGTGCTTTTTTGTAATTTTTTCTATATTTTTAATGTAAATTGTACTATATTTTTACGGTATTTTTAGCGTATTTTTTGAATTCTTGAACCTAATTGTACTTGTCAGGTTCCAAGTATAAATGCGTATGGAAAAATTACTGTGAAAAATATGACTTTTTGGATCCCTAAGGGGAATCCCTCCCCGTGGACGATCCTGAAGGGGGGGGGGCGGTTTTTTGAACCTGAAAACCCACCCCGTGGATCCGCCTGGATCCTGACATCATCATAAATTCATTCACCTTCATGCCAGTGATCCCCTGCTATCAGGGCTGGCCAATAACCAATAAAATTGGTACCAATAGTTCAGCCTATTTTTAATAGGAAAAGCGCCATTGGTTGTGAGGTTGTGTGGTTGTGAGGTTGGGCTGAACTCATGGCACAAATTAATTTTCTATAGTCTGGATTAGTATCAAAAGTAATGCTTCAAGGACCGGGTTTAATTTGCCTTTCTTTTCAACAGCATTCTTCCATGCCTCACCTACATAAGTGATAGTTACATCAATGCCAGTGGAAACTCTGAAATCGAGGCATGGGAAATTTACATTGCTTCTGTTGGGGGATAACACAAGTTAAGTGATCTTTTAGATTTGAGGCGCCTACTAAATTACGGAATCGTTGTTTATTCGTTCTCTAAGACATATTCGACCTTTTATGGAATCTGCGCCGTCAAAACCTACAAATGTACCTACATACTTGTACCTACTACCGCTCGCGAGCAATTAAATGCAATTAATGTGCAGAAAGCCTACTAGTGGTGATATTAACCATGCTTGTGCAACAACAACAACCATGAAAACGAGTAAATAGTTATGGTACATAGTTAGAGTAAAGTAATCCTTCTTCATGCCTAAGTCGTTTAATGCTCCAATTCTTCCAAGAACTGTTGCATCCCAAATCGACAAATAGCGACGACGATCACAACTCGCTGTTGTGACTGTGACGGCCTAAGTCAATGCTTAGATACTTTTCGATCGGGAATTAAATATTCTGACCAAATGAACAAAAAGCAGTACTAAATAAGATATGCCAAGTCCATGAGCTAAATACAAATAAAAACAAAATCGAAAAAAATTCAAGAAAAAACAAACAACAATTAAGAACACGATTAAATAAAAGAGTAAGAACAAGAAAAATAATAATAAAACTAACTAATTCCAGTTGCAATTTCAAATGAAATCCTAATTATAAAATCACAAAACAAGTTAACACAACAATGATCAGCGACAAGTTATTTTCGCTGCCTGGTGAGAGGTGTTCAAGGGGCGGTGTTGGGTTTGGTGTCCAATGTGGTGTCCGCTGAATTGGCGACAGCCGCAAAACTTAAGCATAATTATGAGGCGAGTTAAAAATGCATTTAAGCCACATCGTTAATGGCGACATTAGTAAAATAGGAAATTACGCTTTTTATGTATTGTTTGTTTGTTTGTAATGTAGACACGTACATACATATGTGCATATAAATATGTTTCATAGTGAACGTTTGCTCCGGGCTATTGACATGGAGCTGGCTGCTGGATAGGCGAATGGCTGCAGTGAAGCGGCGTTTTCAGCATTTTTAGTTAATTTACCAAGAAAGCATTTGAAATTCTTAAAAGTAGCGTTTTTGCTCGGTGCTACTGTATGTGGCTTGGACTGTGTTTTTTTTTATTGTTTTTGTATTGCTTTAATGCCATTTTGTCATTGGTCAACGACTTAACGCTTTTGGCTGGTGTAATGCTGCCGTTGTTGTATTCGCTTGGTTTTAATAACAAAAAAAGCAAATCAACCAAAGAAATGGTTGTCAACAAAATACTACTGAAAATCACGTCGATCATTTATGGCATTTTATTTAGAGGCTGTAAATGTTGCAGGTACACTAAATGTTTGTTGGACAGTTGCAACCCAGTAAGCAGTAAAAAGGCAGTAGCTGAGGAGAGAGCAGGTGTACATAACTTATTATTCTACAGCAGCCGGTTGGGTATTGGACCACACCAACTTTTTTGAAGAGATTTTTCCATATTTCGAAGTTCGAAAAATTGCGAAAGGTCTGGACCACAAACAGAATCAGAAGTATCGTCAAATAGTTAAGTTCTAAGATAGATCTTAGCTTGTCGAATTTGCCACAGGGATGTCAAGCTGATCAATTTTGAGAAATTGTTTGCACCCCAAAAACTTCAAGCTTTAATTCATAACATTATTACCTGGGTTATCACATTAGTAAAATTGGGTTCTCAAATACATAGGTACACAACATACATAAACATTAGACTGAACAAAGATATTTTTTTTTCAAATTAACTATTGTTTTTATCTTCTTTCGACCAGATTTTGTTAATTAAAAAATTATAATAAAGTGAAATAAAATAAAATAAAATAAAATAAAATAAAATAAAATAAAATAAAATAAAATAAAATAAAATAAAATAAAATAAAGTAGAATAAAATAAATAAAATAAATAAAAAAAATAAAAAAAAAATAAAGCAAGAATAAAATTAAATAAAATAAAACACGGCATATAACCAATTTTATGGTTTCAGACGCCTTTTCCTCTGAAACGAGACATGAAGGGAAAATTTTAACCACAGATTCGTGAGAAACCATATATTTCTGATTAGTAGTCGTGCTTTTTACTTTGCTTGGTTGTCTGAAGTAAGCATAGGTATTGTTACTTAAAAGGTTTTCACGGGGTTGCCACCTATTTGAATTAAAACAACAAATCCAATTTGATATAACAATATTCCTGTTAATCGGAAGGTATTTTAATCGCTGGTAATTAGTGACCTTACCCACTTGGAAGGAAATAGTTATGCTACTTTTTCAGGACTCTTAATCAGGTGTTGCCACTTACTATATTCTTACCCAGTACAAACGTATTTTTTTATTTTAAATGAAGTAAAATATGCCAACAAAGGTATAAAACGAAAAGTATTTGTTAGGTCCATCTAGAGCTGATGCTTTATCCTGAAATTTATGTAGAGTAAAGCTCAGTCTGCAAAATATTTTAGCTTGTGAGCACCTATCGAATAAAAATAAAACTATTTTTTTTCTCCGAAGCAGTCTAATGTACTCGTATGTATGTATGCAATACTAAATGCGTGTTTGTGGACATTTGTTAGCTAACTAATAGATGCCACAGTGTGTTGGCAATTGTTGCCGCAATTTATTTATGGCATTTTTTCGCCATTACTGCACAAAACAGTTGCTGCGATCGGTGATGTTGCTGCTGGTGCTGCTACTTCTACCTATATGACTACGACCGATCCTCAATATCATTGCCAACGAACGGAGCTTTGTCGCATTTCAGACTAAACAAATATTAGGTATATTTATATGAATGCATGTTTGTTTGCATGTGCGCACACTTGAACAAATACTTATTTATTTATTTGTTAGCATTTTTGTGTAGCTTGACCAATTCTGTGGTTGCATTCGTGATGTAATGTGGAGTGAATGAGTGAGTGACAAAAAACAGTCAACAGCTATGTCAATAACAACAAAAGCGGCGCGTTGTTGTTAGCTGCTAAAAGAAGTTAGTAAAATCCAATCACAGAAACGTACAATGCGCTTACATGCAACAGCAACAGCAACAACAACAGCATCACAAACGGTTAGCGCAGTTTAAGCAACAACAACAACAACGAAACGACAAATGACCAGTCTTGGTCTTTTATGCATCGCAGGGGCCAAAGTCATGTCTCAAAGTCAAAGCCAAGTTCCATATTCATCACTTGTTGCATATACAACAACAACAAACGCCACTGCAAGACGTCAACTGTTGGTTGTGTTGTTTTTGTTATTTTTGCTACCTCGAGTATTGCGCGATTTTGTGTGTGTTAATAATTGTTGTTGTAATTGCAGTTGTTGTTGTTGTGCTGCTGCTTGTGCGAGTTAAAAAATCGAAACGTTGAAAAAACGCTTTTAAATCCAGTTTAGATGCCAAAACTGGATTTCCTAGAAAACGATTTATTGTCGCTGTCGCCGTAGTTGCTTTCGTTCTCATTGTAGTTGTTGTCGTTGCTGCTGCTATCGCTTTTTTACTATTCCTACATGTAGTGTGTTGTTTTTATTGGTTTGCCGCCATACTCTATGGCCGATTCGCTGATTTTGTATTCCGCATTTTAATTCGTCGAATTTTAATGAAACATTTATTGCGAATGCTCGTGCCCCTGTGTCCGGCGTCATCGTTCTTACATGGAGTTGACTTGCTTCGCTAGCGCTCGGGTTTGGTAGAACAAGGGTAGGAGGACCTATTACTTGTTAAATTAAATATGCTACATATAAATGAAGATCGGTCTGCGTACTCTGGGGAACATTTAAATTAGTTACTTCGCTTATTTGTTTTAAACCTAACTAAAGAAAAGAAATGAACTAAAAAAAATAAAATAAAATAAAATAAAATAAAATAAAATAAAATAAAATAAAATAAAATAAAATAAAATAAAATAAAATAAAATAAAATAAAATAAAATAAAATAAAATAAAATAAAATAAAATAAAATAAAATAAAATAAAATAAAATAAAATAAAATAAAATAAAATAAAATAAAATAAAATAAAATAAAATAAGACAAAATAAAATAAAATGAAAAAAAAAATAAAATAAAATAAAATAAAATAAAATAAAATAAAATAAAATAAAATAAAATAAAATAAAATAAAATAAAATAAAATAAAATAAAATAAAATAAAATAAAATAAAATAAAATAAAATAAAATAAAATAAGACAAAATAAAATAAAATAAAAGAAAAAAAAATAATATAAAAAAATAAAAAAAAAAAAATAATATAAAAAAAAAATAAAAAAAAAAAAAAAAAAAAAATTAAATTAAAAAAATGAAATGAAAAAAAAAAAATTAAAAAAAATTAAAAAAAAAAAAATTTAATAAAATAAAATGAAAAAAAAAAAATAGAAAAAAATTAATTAAACTAAAATAAAATATAATAATAAAATAAAATATATTATAACAAAAATAGAATTTTATTACCGCCTTTGTACATGAAGCGTGCATTGTAATTACGAGTTCAGTAAAATAAAATAAAATATAATTATGTTATTATATTAAGATATAAAATTTTACTAAATAATATACAAGCAAGAAGATTATAAAAAAATAAAGAAATATTTTTCTGACTTTTAAGTGCCGTAGATATGTTCGTTCGCATTACCCAAAATGTCAGACGCAAAATTGATTCCCAAAATTTGAAGTTATACACATTGAGAAAATCATGCTTAATATCTCTATGAATTTCAACTAAACACTTAAAGGCTAAGTAATACGCCCCTCATTTGAGGTCAAATAAGAGCATCATATAATATTTACATATCAGTAAGTACCTGGGCGCTATATTAGCATTTGTATTGAGCCCATTTTGTAAATGTTGGCAGCATAGGTTCCTATTGTGAATGTGTTGATTTGTGTCATTGAGATCATAAAAAATCAGACAATTGAATGTAACAACTTAATAGGTGTTGGCATAAATTGCCACAACTACAAATGGATTTATAACCATTGTTAACAGATTGTAAAAGTGGCACCGAATGCAAGCGATTGAGCGAGCGTTTGTTTGTTTGAATGTGCGCCAGTTAGTGTGCCACGCGACCAACATGTAAGACCATGCCACAAAGCAACCATACCACCATGCCACCAAGGCAGGCGCTAAGACACCCAGGCACTGAGGCACAGACACGACCAACAACTCCGATTAAGAAACAACAAGAAAAACAACAACAAAGCTATGAAGCAGCTCATTGCCGACTCACAAGCTCAGTGGAGATGTTCTGCTACGAAAATAAAAATCAACAAAATACAAACAAAATACTGGACGAACATTTGGCGCAATAGACATCCACTGCAAGGTACCGAGTTGCTTTTGGTAGCACCACTTTAGCAATTGTTGCTGCAGCCAGAGCTGGGTACATATGACGGTGACGGTTGATCATGAATGGGGCGGATCCGCAACGGTAGACAGCATCGTTGTTAGGCGACGATGGTGGCGTTGTTGGTGTTTAAGGTCGCAAAGGTGATATCTGCACTGATTGAGATATGTAAACATTATTTAAACAGTAGCTGTAATAGCAACAACAAGCGAATGTGGTTTGCAACATGACCTACACACATTCATACATTAGCAATAACAACAGACGATTGTTGTTACGACTCTGCCACGAGTATGCGCAACAAGGAAGGTTAGGCCTTGCAACATATCCAACGATCGAGTGGCTATGGAAATTGGATTCGGGATGCGCGTGCGACCACGGCGTGGATGTAAACGGCAAACTGTACTGCAGTGTTTTCCACTAACGCCATGTAAATACTTGCCGCAGGCGCTAGCCACTGCTTTCTCGGTTGCTAGTCTTACAATATTTCGAGCTCAAAAATAATGTTAACGGCGAATGCAAGTTGCTCTTGGGAAGCGGCAAACAATTTTGCAATAAAGTGCTGCTTTTTGAGTGCTCGCATTTGCGCTGCCAAAGATATTTGTTGTTTTTATGTTTTTGTTATTACGGCACTTCCGATTTGCATATAAATGATTAGTGAACGGTGTGGCGACAAGGTGTTGCCCACTATGGTGGCTTAGCCAATTTTGGTGTGAAAGTGGATGCACAGGTGCATGTTGAGCATATCCCACCACTTTTAAATGGTATGACCGATAGAGTGATCCTTATAGAGCTTTACAATATTCCCCCCTCGACCTTTCCAGTGGATTTAGCGCTTGCTATGTGGAAGCATTGGAGTTTTCCTTTCAGGAAAGTAACTGCCCGTCTATGTTTTAGAGATACTTAAACAGCCTTAAAACCTAAGCTCTTTATACATAGAAAATAAAAAAGGTTTATTAAGCTCTTATGTATAATTGAAAATTTGTTTGGAAACGTTGCTTTAAAAAGCTTTACGAACCTTTAATATTCTTTATGAATAAGGGTATTTTAGGTATCACGCCCTTTTCCCACAACTCAATTTGTTTCCTTGATTGATTCGTCGCTCGCTTTCCAGAGGCATGAATGTGCCAATTTTCCAGTTTTGATTAACCTCTCGTTTTTCTACGATTCACAAAAATCTTGGGTTTCCAAAGTACAAGGAACCTCGGGAAATTTGCAATGCCATTTTCTTAAATGTGTAGGTCAATCTCTGAAAAAGTGCCAGAAAAACGAATGTGCTACACATTCATGTTTCTGGCGCAACAAAAATGTTTAAAAACTGAATTCTGAAATTTTTTAAAATTTTCGTTTTTCCAGAAACATAAATGTGTAGCAAAATTGTTACGTATAAGCCGTGGTGTCTGTTGTTGAGTGGCAATACATTCATGTTTCTGGCAAGAAAAAAATTTAAAAAAATTCAAAAATTCAGTTTTTAAACATTTTCGTTTTTCTAATGTAATGAACTGAGTACTACTTGAACTACAGGGCTCCTTAGGACGAACAATAATTTTTCTAAGACTTAGTAGGTTTATTTTCAGCCTTTATTTTAGCAATCATGAACATTGAACATATTATTTTTCTTCACCATCCGGTAGAGTTATTTCCACCTCTCCAGTAGTAAAAAAAAATCGTTTTGGGCTCGGCAGTTTTTGACGCAAAGCCGATATCAGATTTAAAGAAAACTTCTGATCACAAACGGTGATGAGAATTTATTTAAATAGCATCAGTTAAAAATAACGTGTTTGTAATTTGAATTAAATTAATAAAAAGATAGTGGCTCAGTCAAAGGCATTTACCATTAAGTATAGTGTTTACAAGAGTTTACATTATCATCGAACCATATTGTATCTAAAACAAGCTTCCTTCATGTACGCCGATCAGAGCTCGATCTTTCATAGTAGTAAGTGCATCAATTTCATAAAACCAAAGAAATACGACTCACACAACTGAAATAGAAGCTTGTAACTTAGGAATGTTTTGGTTATTGTTTTGATAGTAAGCTATCGATGCCGAATTAATAGCTTGATCACTTCATAATGAGGTTATGATTTTGAAAGTGATACAGAAGTGATTAGAGCACTTTCGATAATAGTTTGAGTAACTAACTCAGATTGACGTAAGTGTTAGTAAATCGAGCCGGCAGCCTGGCTCGTATAAGCACAGCTCTTGCTATAAAATTGTGCGTGCATATTTTTGACGAGTAAACATCTATGCGCTGGAGGTCTTTTCAAAAAGTCACGCTGTAGGCTGTAGTCTAAGAAAGGAAAGAAATTGAAAGAAAAGGTAATGAAAGAATATGAAAGTGAAGGAAAGTAGAGAAAAATTAAGGAAAAGAAGAGAAGGGAAAGAAAAAAAAACTAAAGAAAGGGAAAGAAAATGGAAGAAAAGGAAAGAAAAGAGAAGAAAAGGAAAGAAAGGGAAAGAAAGGGGAAGAAAGGAACGACAAGGGAAGAAAAGAAAAGGAGAGGAAAGAAAGGAGCGGCAAGAAAATTGTAGGAAAAGAAAGGAAGTCAAAGGTCTCACTTATGCGTGAAATATGAGTCATTATTGTCTCATCCATGACTCAATTTTGACTCATCCATGAGTCATTTATCACTCGTCTTTGAGTCATATACTACGGTTCTAGGCGGTACATATATTGGTTTATAGGAGTTTTTTTTAGTAGATATATCAAATAAATAAATAAGAGAAAGTACAGGAAAAAAGACCAAAAAATACATATAATAAAATGAAGTTTTGTGCAGAATGTATATGTTTACACATCAAACTACACGAGTACTTAGTACTCACGCCTTTGTTTTATTATTTATTTATGAAACATTTCCTGTTTACTTAAAAACTAATTGCTTAGGCTGCAGCCAGCTAAATAGAACCCAATGAAATCTTTGTTTATAGACTCCCAAATCGTTTCAACTTGCAACATAATAAATTCTAGTTCCTTATCACCTCATTCAGTTGCGTGCGATATATGTTGACTTTCCTCTATATTCACTCGTACTCGACAAATACATTTGGCTTTAAATTGCAACCAGTTTGTTTGGTTTTGTTCATTGTGGTGCTTCATCCGTCTGGACGGTGGCAAAGGATAGCTCTGTTGACATGCGCAGCGAAACATTTCGAAATATGCAATTATGCTAAACTTCCCAATTTTATTGTGCTGCTTCGTCTAATGCTGAGTTTACCTATTTAACGCGCACGCGAGCTGACAACTGCACGCGCCTGCAGTCAACAAAAATATTCATGTTTTAGGTGACCGTTCACTTGGTTAACGTTTGGATGCGCTTTTTGGTTTTCTAGCGAAATTTCGGAACTTGTTGCTGGATTAGGTGTTCATGTAGGATATTTATGTAACTAGTTTGAATATAATCGTACATGTTGGTAGCATGCTATATCGTAATCAGCTTAGGCAGTTTGTCATGGTTAGATTAAGTTAAACATTATCGTGCTGCAAAGGAGCTGCCAAATATATTCGCTCGTAGCACAGTGTAACGAGCGCCAATGACTGATAATAAATTCGAATTTTTTATGACAATATCTAAAATTTTTCTTTATCTACAGATAATATCGGTGGCCGAGTGAACGACCTATGTCCGAATTGTTTTAAGACGACCTTTTTTAAAAGGGGGTTTAAAACCTCGCTATCCCTACGAAAATTCAATATATTATTTTCAATTGTGATGTGATGTTTCTGAGTTAGGACATGGTTATTTTTTTTTTAGACAAGGCGTTCTTAAAATAAGTTTTGAAGTGGGGTGATCTTCCACTCTGACGTCAATATAAAGGCCACAGTTAAAGTAAATACGAATGAAGAGGGCCCGGAAGCGAAATTGAGGAAATATATATTTAAACGTCGCACTGTGCATAGTTGAAAAACCTATGAAAAAAAGCATTTGCGGAAAAGTTTGGAATTTGGTGGTGACTGAACTGTGGCTTTTGCATGCAGATGTTCGCGCATGAAGGTGAAGATGACAATTATTGTTTGCTTTTGTGATGACTGCAGACAGCGGACCGAGTGGAGCGTTAAATTGCAGCTGGCTGCACTAAGAATTTTCAAGTTGCAAGCTGCAACGTGTGATTCTGTTGCAAGATACATTGATCTAAAGCTTGCTGTAAGCAGCTTTTCTCTTCTACTATTTAGCTGCCTCTTAATCAGTCTGTGTACACACATTCGCAACAGTTTATGAGTTAGTTGTAAAAACTAGGGTGCTGAATCCAATTCTGAAGTCAGATTTTTCGGGTCACCCTAGGTGGTTTGTAAAGAGATCGGGAGTTGTGAAAAAAATTTTTTTTGGTTCGAGGAATCATTATTTTTATATTTGGCGGCAGTGGTATAAGTCGAGTTTTCGTTTTTTTAGATAGGGAAAATGTGTTCTATATAAAGCACGCTAACGGGGTAACTCCTTGAATATCTCAGTTCGAGAAAAGGTGGACTTATACCACTTGTGCTTTAGGGGCTCAAAACTACTCGGCCGATTTTCTTTAAATTTTAGGTATAGATTATTAGGAGCTTGGAGAGTGTTTCTGTTTTTTTTTAGGGAAGTGAACCCGGGACCGCCCTATTCGAAACTATCGTGTAAATGGCTGGATTTACTTGAAATTTGGTATGTAAGTAGCTTTTTGCTTAGGTTAAAGTATGGTATGAGTTTTCTTCCGGGAAGTGGACCAGGGACCGATCTGTTCTAAACAATCGTATTAATGGCTCGATTTGCTTGAAACTTGGTGTGTAAGTAGCTATATGCTTAGATTAAGATAACGGATAAATTTTCTTCCGGAAAGTCGACCTAGAACTGACCTAATTTTTTTAGCGTGTAGCTGGCATTTTACCTTGATAAAATATGAGGTTATATATCTTCCGAGAAATGGTAAAAATGGTGAAATCTAATTCAGGTGTTTTTCTTTGGCGTAGCAATGCACGCCGGATATTACTAGTTATTTTAAATTTTTCTATGTTTTTTTATTTATTTTATTTTATTATTTTTTTAATATTTTAATATTTTATTTTTTTCTTTTGGTTTCATTTCATTTTTTTATTTTAGGTTCATTTATTTTATTTTAATTAATTATTTTTTTTATGTTAATTTAAATTTTTATTCTGGATATATTTTTAGTTTTATTTTATTCTCTCTTATCACATTATTATTTTATTTTTATTAATTTTTTTATATTTTTTAGTAGACTTTCTTTTGTTGTTTTTTTTACTTATAACAATGTAGTTGTTCTCGATCATAGAGAATTCGCCCAGTATCGATATGAAAAATTAGGAAAATTAACCGACGTTTTAAGGGTTTTTATGTGTGTGAAGAGCTCTTTTGGTGTGCAATAAAGCTATGTTAACTATGAGTTTATTTGAATAGAAAGCAATGATAGATATAAATTCCAATTAGTACGAGAGCTATTCCAAATGGAGACGGTTTAAAACTAGCCAAAGCGAAGCTGCCTTAGGACTGTTCGAATGGGAACCGGTTGAGAACTAAGTGGGTAATTTAAGGTCTGGTCCGTGGACTTTCATTATCTTTCCTAGTACAGTTATTCTTCACAGCCAAATGTCTGATTTCAACGGAAATCCTGAAGATTGTATATAAGATCGCTTCATCTTCTACTTATTCCTTTGTTTCGACTATTTTCATTATTTTACTCCTCGGTTCCCTTTTTGTTGTCGCTGTCATGAATGCCATCTTATCGCCTAAATGTCGGCAATTGCATGTCAACCAATTAATCACTCTTCTCCCGCAAACCGGCACTCACAATTGCCGGTTGTCTGCTGCCTCGAATACTTCCACAGTGGCCTCGATGGTTTGTTGTTTGTATTTTGTGACTGCTGCAATTTTGGCCTCACTTTCATGCAACAAAAGCAGGTTCTTGCTCTTTACACAAACAAACAAAAAACCAAAAATTATTAAAGAGAGCCCGAAAAATGCAGCTCAACTCTTTTGCTGCTTTGAATTTTGAGTGCATGTGGTGGATATGTAATTCCCATCGAGTGTGAGGGCAGGAACAATGTGACTCCGTTGCTCAGAGCTTTACTATGACGCCTGCGTGCAGCGCTTACATCCGTTGCTGAACATAGCTGCATCGGCGCAACAAATGTGTTTTCATGTTGCGTGTAGTTTTGAATATGTTGGTGTTGCTGGTTTCGTTGTGTTGATCCGGGATCTAACTTTGAGTGTATTTTGTGAACTCATATTTTTAAAGTTTTTTGGTAGAGTCAACCATGGCATTTTTCGCCACTTTTTGCGTAGCTCAATGCGTTCGTTGGCTTTTCTGCTTGCTCCCCTTTTCCACTGCTTCTCCGACAAATTTATATTCGACGAGCAACGTGGTGCATTTTTTCTTCTTTTTTTTGCCTTGGAGTCAACACTCGGCTGATTCGTCAATTTTATATGCATTTTGCTTTCATTAGTTGGTGATTATTGTTGTTAAAGTTCTTTGTTGTTATTACACAGCCGTTGTTGACGTTGGTTCGGTATATTTGCAGTTGGTTGCTTGTGTTCGGTTCGTTTATTCTTTTTGCTGTTGTTTTTGTCGCTCATTTGCTGGTAATTTGCGCGTCCTGTCCTCACCGACCTACCAAGGCATGCATGGACGGACGTTCAACTGGTTGATTGTCAGGGTAGGGAAGGGTCCGAGACGCGCTTGCATGCAGTAATGCTGGTGGGCTTGGCGTAACATATATAAACGAAAATACGAAAAACCTTGAGGACGGTCAGTGCCCAAGTCATGAATTTTGTACGAAATTTTTGTACGCTCATTTGGGTTGTTTAGTTTATTCGCATGTTCGCTTAATTTGTTCGTATGGTTGTTTCATTATTTCTTTTTATTTTATTTGTGAGGTTTTGGTTTCGGTATCAGTTTCTTTATTGTTTTGTTGGTTTTTATTTTTCAGCCATTTTACTGGGGTTCATTGTCTTATTATTCTGGATTTAGTACGCTTTTGTTTTCTTTGTTTACCAGTTTATTTTGAATTAATCTCGTTTTATCGAAAGTTTATGAGCGAGGAACGCTTGTGGTGCTCGAGATTCAATCGAAAATTAATTAAAAAACAAGTAAGGAAAGCTGTCTTCGGCTGTGCCGAAGGCTAAATACCTTTCATGAATAAGCGTCACGATTTTCACTGTTTGATCCCCAGTACAGCCTGTGTGAATTTAACTTTAGCTCATACCGAAATTATCGAAGCTATCGATTATATGGGGACGATGTGTTATATTGGTCCAATCTCATTGATTTTTAACATCGACATTCCACATTCTAAAATAGCTACATTTACGAAATTTCACGTTCCTACCGATATAATTACAGGAGTTATCTACCAAAATCCGTTTATCGGAACAATCGATTGTATGGGGGCTATGTGAAATATTTATCCAATCTCGATAATTTTCAACATCGACATTTCACATATAAAAATAGCAATACGTCCAAAATTTCACGTTCCTACACGTTTAATTACAGGAGTTATAGCCCAAAATCCGTTTATCGGAATAATCGATTGTATGGGAGCTATGTGAAATATTTATCCTATCTCTATGATTTTCAGCATCGATATTTCACATATAAAAATAGCATTACTTATAAAATTTCACGTTCCTTCGTGTTTAATTACAGGAGTTATAGCCCAAAATCCGTTTATAGGAATAATCGGTTGTATGGGAGCTATATGTTATATTGGTCCGATCTTGCTGGTTCCGACAAATGATTCCTATATTAGAAAATGGTGGCCGCATACCAAATTTCAGCCAAATATCTCAAAAACTGAGGGACTAGTTTGCGTTCAAACAGACAGACAGACAGACGGACAGACGGACAGACGGACATGGCTAAATCAACTCATCTCGTCATCCTGATCATTTCGGTATACTTATTGATGGGTCTATCTCTTCTTCTTCTCATATTTACAAACATCGGACCAAAGTTATAATACCATTTCATGTTCATGAAAGGTATAATTACTATGTTTTGAGGAGTAGGTGTAAACATTAGGGTGGTCCTTCTTGGTATAGAAACAATTCTATCATCAGATTTTCAAAGGATCAACCTCTAACTCGATACTAATATTGCCGAAGATATCACACACAAAATTTTATCCCGATTGGCGACGAAAAGAAAATTAAAGAAAAATGATGGTAGGAAAAACAAAGGAAAGGAAAGGAAAGGAAAGGAAAGGAAAGGAAAGGAAAGGAAAGGAAAGGAAAGGAAAGGAAAGGAAAGGAAAGGATAGGAAAGGAAAGGAAAGGAAAGGAAAGGAAAGGAAAGGAAAGGAAAGGAAAGGAAAGGAAAGGAAAGGAAAGGAAAGGAAAGGAAAGGAAAGGAAAGGAAAGGAAAGGAAAGGAAAGGAAAGGAAAGGAAAGGAAAGGAAAGGAAAGGAAAGGAAAGGAAAGGAAAGGAAAGGAAAGGAAAGGAAAGGAAAGGAAAGGAAAGGAAAGGAAAGGAAAGGAAAGGAAAGGAAAGGAAAGGAAAGGAAAGGAAAGGAAAGGAAAGGAGAAGAAAGGAAAATAAAGTAAAGGAAAGGAAAGGAAATGAAAGGAAAACAAAAAAGGTAGGGAAGGGAGAGTGATAATATTCGGGTAATTTTGGGGTCATATTGAGGTCATTTTGAGATCATAATGGGTTTGTTTTGTGGTCACTTGAGGTCATATTGGGGTCATTTTGGAATATTTTTGGGGTGGTCTTGAGGTCATTTTGGGGTTACTTAAGTATCATTTTACGAATATTTTGGGGTCGTATTTGGGTAATTTTGGTATCATTTTGGGGTCAAACGGCGAACATATTGGTGACTTCATAACGATAGATAAAATAACATAAATAAGTTTGTGTTGTTACTTTGAAGGTAATTCGATGCATAAGCTAGTATTCTTTTCGCATTTCTTTAAAAGGAAATCCGCTTAAAATATTAATTTAATTAATTTTATGTGCGCATACAAATGTTTACACATCAAACATCACGTACTTGGTACTCACATCTTTTTGTGAAGAGATTAAGACATTAGTCAAAAACTGGAATTCGCCGTTTTTCGATGTTAGCCTCCAATACTTAGGTACGAAGTTGTCCTATATGGCTTCGTTGCTTTCTTTAAACTTTTTGGGGTACATTTATTCTTGAATGAAATTTTCACTTTCATCAGTCGAAAGCGAACAGTCTGCAGTTCAAATATTTGTATTTATGTATCACGCCTCCAATTACTCCATTCCTTTATGTCATATTCGTTAATTTCAATTTAAAATATGCTGTAAAACACCAAACCGTCGGACGTGTTTTATTCAATAAATATCTAGCAACCTGCGCGTAGCGTCTTCCATATGCCCACATTCACGCGTTCTATGTTTTGTACGCCGCAGTTCTGTACTTTGCGCCCTCTTTCAATTTTCGTATCTTTCGTCACTCGCGCCTGAGCCGGTTTCGCATGAATTTCGCTGTTTATTATTTGCAGTAAAACATTTCGTTTTTATTTTTAGCTCCGAAATTTAAGTTTCGGCCGGTTTGGCAGCCATACGCCTGTCTGCCGGCCTGATCGTTGCCTCTTCGCGCCACCACTCCGCGCGCCTTCTCCATGTGATGAGGCACACAAGTCATTCTGTCCATGCCACTTTGGCATCAGCTCAACCAACACACAACGCGGGGTAGGCCTATAAATCTACTCCACTGCCATAATTTTTTCGATATTCGTTTTGGACTCTAATTTTGTGTGCGCCGTGTTTCTGTGTATGCGAATACGTCCGCTAGGCCTCCTCCGTTGATCTTTGGTCGCCTTTCATTTTCGAAACTTTTTATAGTTGCTGTTGATATTGAATTTTCATTTGTCAAGGCCAAGCGGGCGTTGAACTGCTGCTCGAGTGTGTGCGGCCGCTCGGCTGACGTCGCTGCTGTCGTCTTGATTTTTGAGCGCATTAAAATTTGAATGTGGCGTCGTCGTCGCCGTTTGGCAATCGTATTCCGCATGCAGTTTTTGAGCAAGTAGTTGCTATTTACGTAATTGGGTAAGGGGGTGTGTGTATGTGGATGGGAAGTGTTTCGTTTTGGCAATAAACAGCATTGAAAAACAAAAATAAAGAAACAACAACCACACACCACACAACCGCTGGATGGCAATGGCAGTGGCAGTGGCAGCCGTTGTGGCCGAAGTAGCTGAAATAAAAATGAAATTATGGGGGAACCGTGACGTGGCAGTGGCATCGAATGCACTGCAGTGCGCAATTAACTTTTTTTGTTTGTAGGTATGTCCCACCACATGCACGCCATTCGCTTCAGCTCAGCTATTTTGTAAATTTTAGCTGTCTTTTGCATTGGGGCTGTTTGTTGTAATATCATAGTGATATTGTAATTTACGCGAAGCAACAAAAAATTATAACTTCGGCGGTGGCAGTGAGGATGTGAGTCGCAGTGATCGCATTTGCAGCTTATGGTGGCTGTACACTCACTGTATTCTAATATTTGCCTCTCATTGCTGCAAGTGTTTTTTGATCGATTGCAATTTGGGATCGTTGTAATCGCACCGCAGCCGCGACGCTGTATCGCGCATCATCGCAGAACTTGAAAATTTATAATGGACTTGCAAATTGTATGTTCACATTTTTCGATTAATCGGCGAGTGCAAGTCCGTTGTGCGAAAGGAAAACCTGCTCCCCATTTTCGTTGGTCGTTGCTACCTCTTTTTTGCTGTCCTCTTCTTGAAATTTCAGTTGAGGCATTTATGATTAACTCGGTTTCTTTTTCATCAACATTAATTGCATTCGTTGCGCTTGAATTTAAAATGGTAGGTACTTCAAACATAGGTGTAAGTAATGTTCTGAAAAAATTCTGATGTTTTTGTAATTCAGTATTAATGGTTTAGTGGCTTTGAGAAAATAATGACCGGATGCGAGAATTCAGAGCAAAAAAAGTTTTGGTAAAAGGAAGTAAGGTAAAGCAAGGTAAAGCCATCCTAGTAAAGCACGACGTTTAAATCTTGAGCTGCAAGTTAAGGGAATCGCACAGTAGACGGTCACTCTGTCTGAAAACTCGTTTGGTTTCGAACGGTTCGACTATGACCGAGTTTGTGGCGTCGCACGACATTTTTTTTTACAAGAAGTGGCGTTTTTTGAACATGTGGTGGATGGTCGATTTTCCAGGTCTTCAGTCTTTCGCAATATACACTTGATAGAACCTTATGTTCATATGTGCGATAGTACCTGCATGACGGACCTTGCTCGGTGTTTTCGATTTTTACATTTTTTTTTCCAATATTCTTACTTACCAACATAAACTTTATCAAATAGGTGGCAGTAGTAGAAAATCTTAGAATGAAGTATATCTACTATCCAACCCATTTTTAAGAAATCATGGTTGGTATGCGGCTGAACCTTGCTCAATATTTCAGGGAAAATTAGATAGGTCTCAACCCTGTAAACCGCCCTAACTGGCAACACCCAATTGAACAGTCTTAAAATCAAACATACTATCACTATGCCAAATTTCATCGAAATCGGTCAAGCAGTCCAAAATGATCCCAAAACGACCCTAAAAAGATACCAAAATGACAACAAAATTATCCCAAAATCATCCCAAAATGACCTCAACATGGCCCAATGTCCTAAATGACCCCAAAAAAAACCTTGAATCATCTGAAAATGATGAATTGAGTTCAAAATTATCCCAAAATAGCCCCAAAATTATCCCAAAATTATCGCAAAATTACTCCTAAATGATCCCAAAATGATCCTAAAATAATCCAAATATAATCCCAAAATATACAAATACAATGCGGTAAAATGGTAACCACGTTTGACAACCCTATTTGAAAATATTTTAGTTGGTATGTCGCCGAAAATACCTTTCATTTGATATTCATATTGGCATGTCCTTCTACATTATTAAAAAAAATGAGATATGTGGCAGCCCTGTAAACCGCCCCAAGCGGCAACACCAAAGAGGACAGTCTTAGAAATCGCATACCATGTGTATGCCAAATTTCATTGAAATCCGTCAAGCGGTTCTCGAGATAGAACCGGATATACTGCGATATGGAGGTAACCCTAGGTGGCAACCCTACTTGAAAATATTTTATTTGGCATGCCTCCGAAAATACCTTTCATTTGATACCCATATTGGCTTATCTTACTGAATATAAAAAATGAGATATGTGGCAACCCTGTTATAAATGTCAATAGCCTAGCTTCCCTCTTCATAGCGCGGTAGTGTTCACACACACTTCTCGTACAATTCGCTTTTAGCGGTGTTTTGTAGGCATCGTTATTCTTTCAGTACGGAGTGCTCCTGAGATATACTCCCACTGCTCATGCATCCCACTGAGTCGAATTGTGCTCTCGGAGAGTAGGAGTGAGGGGCGATCAGCGAAGTCTTTGGCTGTCTGTTGCGACTACAGTTTCTCGACATCCAGGCTTCCCTGCGTTTTTTGTTGCACCTATCATGCCGCCGTGGTGTAGCGGTTAAGTGTTCGGCCTTCTACACCAAAACGTGGCGGTTCGATGCCCGGCAAAAGTAACAAGAAAAATTATTTAGAAAAAGAATTTTTCTAAACGGGGTCGCCCCTCGGCAGTAGTTTGGCAAACTCTCCATGAGAAGCTTCTCAGCAAAAAATTCATTTGCTTTGCAAGTGCCGCTCGGAGTCGGCAAAAAACTGTAGGTCCCGCCAACTTGTAGGAAAACTCAAAAAGCAACACACCACAAGTTGGAAAGAGAAGCTCGGCTAAAAATCTCGTTAGAGGTTATGATAACCTGTTGGTATATCGCCGCCATTAGTTTTTTTTTTTTTTATTCTGCCGTCTAGAAGCGAGATAGGAGTAATTGTTAGGTTCTGGGGACAGCCATGTAGTCTCAGAGATTTTGCATGAACCAGCCTGGATATGACCATGTTTCGTTCACCGGCCAAGTCTTATATTTCTCTTCTCTTATATTTCCACCAAAAATGTAAAAGTTATTTCATTATTTGCTGGCTAATATTAATATTTGCCATAGTTGATAGCCACCATTCTTATAAATACAACACTTTAAGCACTAAAAAAGTGTACATAATTAAACTTTTACTTTGAAAACTGATTGACATTGGCAATTGACAACAGTGCATGGCAATTAGTCAGATTGGACGGGAAGAGTAAAAACAACAAATATGAAATGCAACACAGACAAGCACAATTTTATTAGAACAAAAATGCCGCCAACGCACGGAATCAATGTTGTTACTAACGCTATTGACAAACCGGCTGCTTGACGTACCGACAGGCTTTCAATGATCTGGGTGCTTATTGTGCCTTCGTCGAGGCACTCTTTACATTGACAGCAGCGAAAAAATTGAGCAAACGTTTCGTGGTAGTACCTGAAAGGGTAGAGTATGAAAGTTTTAAAAAATAGACGTTCATATTAAATTATTTGTCTGCGGCAATGTTGCAAACCAAAGTCATATAACAACAACAACAACAATGGTGCTAAACAATAAAAAAAACTGGTTGCTTGTGAGGAAGACATTAGTTTAAACGGACAATTTGTTTTTCAAAAGACAATGCAACAAATACGAATCTATGTCTGTATGTATGTATGTAAGCACGGCAAATCACTCATTGACAACATCAGGAAAGTGTCCAACAACATTTGCGGTGTTGCCGTGCAAATTCGAATTTGGTAAATGTCATGTGTTTGGTGCATTCAAGAATAGAAAATGTTGCGCATGCGCAGCTGGTAAAAATACGCATCGTGCATACAGATATGCTTCAGCATGTTAATTCACTCCGAGTAATGTAAATTAAACAACAGCAAAAGATTGTTAAAAAAAATGCAGCGACTAATTTCTCACAATGCCGCAGGATTTTATAAGTACATGCTCGAATACATACATACATTCGTATATACTCTAGACACATTTATACACAAAAACGTGTTGAAATCGACAACAACAAACTCTTTGCGGTCAAAGACGTTTGATGTCAGAGCCGAGACAAAAAACCATCCTGAAGAGAATAGAACTTGAGTTGCTGAATTTGACATTTCCTCTTGTCATATGTCAAGTTTTATTTGTGTGGAGGGGGAAAATGCCTTTCATCAATAAAGTAAACAATCTGATTTTTGTATTATTATGCAACTCGTAGCCGGTAAAATTATATAACAATCAATCATCGTATTTTAAGTGCAGGTGTGAAGGATAAAATTTAAGTAATTGCTTTAATATATTGTATCACCAAAGGCACATTATTTTAAGGCTTATCAGAACAATTTATTTTAATTTACTTAAATTAAAATTGATTTAATTTGATTTAGTTTAGTTTGATTAACTATAAATTGGATTAAGTTTGATTTGACTTACTTTAACTGAATTTTATACTTATTTAATTCAAGTCATTTCATTTTAATTTTGTTTTTTCATTTTATTTGGTTATATTAACGTGCACTTCATATTAATTTTTCTGGCTTTATTTTAATTAAATTTATTTTATTTTATTTAATTCAATTTAATTTAATTTAATTTAATTTAATTTAATTTAATTGAATTTAATTGAATTTTGATACTTAGAGAAAACTGACAAAGATTTACACAGCGATGGATACCATGACGCGTTTCGGACTTTCCAGGGTCCACATCAGATGGCTTTTCGGACACAGAAGTACTGTGTCTGCACCGAAGCGGTTAAAGCAATTGCTTATAACAAATCAGCTACGATGCCCTGTAGTATTTCTAAGTCAACTTTCTTATAAGCGTGCCAATTTCATACCTTTAGACATAAGGCCGAGACTGACAGCAAAGTAGACTGTGGGTGTTTGTATGAGTAACGCCAGATACGACGGATACGTCAAAAAAGAATTTGCTCTAAAATTGACGTACGTCACGCGACTGACGTATTGGCGGAGTGATTCTGTTTCCCGCTTTAGTTGTACCTACGTATATATTATTGCACGTTTCACCACTATTGCCTTTACGGGGTATTTTGTAAACTACCTTACTTTTTTCCATGATTGGTATTATCGATTTTGTTTTGTTAAAAATGTTTTTTAATGTGTTGTTGTTGTTGTAGCGAGGTGTAGCCCTGCCTAAATGTCAGACAGGGTCACCCCGAGTGTATTGCTCTTGGCCGGGTCGATATAAGAAAACGGCCCGGGTCGTTTCGGCACGATAGGTACAGCGCAAGTGCTGGTACCGTTCTCGTTAAACCGGCAATACAAGAAACTAGCCGTGTAGGCTATGTAGGTCATTTAGCGTTACCCAGGGTGAACCAACTGGGAGGCGACCTACTTTTACACCCCTTTTTAATGTGTTCGTAGGCTTATGCGCAATTTTTGTGTTTTCTTTATCATAACAGTCGGTTTTGGTCTATTTTGATTTTTTGTTTTCTTTAATAAAGTTTTTATGGTTTTCCTCGGAAAATAATTATGGTATTGAACCTACCAGACTGTATTGGCATTGCGTTGTCTTAACGCTTTGAGCCATGAGCCC
>CAXKVI010000001.1:3358051-3383051 GCA_964058755.1 Campiglossa producta | reverse complement strand
CTTGATTTGACAATTTTTTCCGATCTCTACAAATTACAATTTTTTTATCAGTATCAGATTCTCTGCTCAGTTAACATGCCTTTAGGTTGAGTTAACATGACTTTTTGTTTAATTAAAATTTTAACTACTTTAACTAAATCAACAGGTCTTCCTTTTAAATTAACATTACTTCCTGTTGGATCAACATAACATTTGCTCATGTAACATGTCTTCGTGCTTAATTAACTTCTTATTATTTTATTATGGCAGGGTTTTATTTTGATATCGGGTTTAATATGGACAGAATCTATAGCACTTGGAATTTAAGAATGACAGATACATTTTTCCGTTTGCTTCATCTTGGTTGCAGATATTTATGTATGCTGTTATCTATGTATTTGATGATGATTATTCCAAGAGGCGGACAATGACAACAAACAATTGCTGCAAAACAACAAGAAGGCCTACGTTGGTAATGGGAAGCAATGGATGCCGCTACCATAGTTCGTGAATGCGTTGATGAGCAAAAACTTTCAGTTTTTGGGATGCATTTGAGAAACGAACAAGAAACCCAAAGTACGACGAAAGAACTAAAATGACAATAACAAACAACAGAAAACAACAACAATAACAATAATGATAAGTGCAAACATGACGCGACAGCAACAAATGGCAGCAGCTGCAAAATCTATGCCACTCCACCACCAGCGCCTGCTGCAACACCAATTTTAGTGCATAACCAAGAAGCTAAGTATGAAGTCAGAAGGCAACAAACAACAAACAGCCGCAGGAGGAAATGACAACATATTATAAAGTTGGTAAAAATACGTGCGACAACATTCCGCCGCGCCACCTCGGTTGCTGTTGATGCGACCGATGATGATAATGCAGCTGGAGAGCTCTCCATGATTCTCTGTTGTGTGAATTCGTGTGCTTGCTGCATGACTCGCCCCTCCGCTCTTGGTGCATCAAATTTTTTAGCCAAACCTTTTTTTTGCGAGCTTTGCTATCAGAATTTATTAGAAGCATCAAAATGGCAGTAGCAGCACTGCATCAGCGACATGATTTGCGGAACGGTAGCAACAAGTTGCCAAGCTGCTCATTAAATTCTGCGACGGAAGCAATTGGCCTGGCAGCACTTTAGCAGCAGCGCCACCACCACCACGACTTTTTCGCTTGCGGCTGAGGCACAAAAACTTCCCGCTGATTTTGTTTGGCATTGCTCAACTTTGCTTGGCGGCTGCGTGCAGAGCCTTTGCCTATTGTGCGGTGTTTAGATTCTAAATTGTCCAGCAAAATTGGCATCTAGTTGCTCTGGTTTTTGTGTGCGTCTTCCACAAGCCACTTAAATTGTTGCTGCTTGCCTAACAATTGCAGCTGGCAGCTGTGCTTCGCAACAAGTTTTTTAAGGTTTTTGTTTTTGTTTTTTCATTTTTTTAGTTAGGCAAACTTTGATATTTAGTCGATTGGATGGCAACAGGAAATGCGCAGTTTTGTGGCGGCGCAAAAACTCTTTTACTTCAACAAATTGTCAGGCCAGCAGTAGTCCAAGTCATCCGAATAGCCATGCGGTCATCAACATCGCTGCCATCGTAATTTTCGTGCAACTTGACAGGAATAGGAACCATTTGAGGAATACTTATGACTTTGTCAAATCAAAATTAAATTTACACTTTATGAGATCTTTTGATAATCAGCATCATCTAGATCAGATTAACATCTAGAGCAGAATAAAAAAAAAATAAAAAAAATAAAAATTTAAAATTTTTTTAAATTAAATAAAGTTGAATATGTATGGTTTACTGGTAAAATTATCCGCTTTCATAGTTGGATTCCATTACAAACAAGAAAGGAACTCTAAGTTCGGGTAAACCGAACATTAAATACCCAGCGGTAGTTTTCATATGATTTTCGAAATTTTCCATTTCGGAAGTGGGCGTGGTTGGCAAGCGACTTAGTCCAATTTTATCAGGTATACTGTTATGCTAGTATACCTTGTACCAAATTTCATCATTCTACCGATTTCAGTTTAAAAGTTATGACCCGTGAAATTTTCAGATATGCCTCCCTGAAAAGTGGACATGCCACACCTACTTTTAAAAATGTATCAAAAAAACATAATAGAATGACTAGGGGGTTCATCCTACCAAACTATATCAATTTAGCCATTTCCGTTTACGAATTATGTCAATTTAGGTGATTTTCGAAGTTTTCGATATCGAAAGTGGTCGTGGTTGGGGGGCGATTTTATTCAATTTCATCAGGTATACTCCCAACGATACTTGTATGCTTTGTGCCAAATTTCATCGTTCTATCGTAATCAGTTTAAAAGTTACGAACAGTCGAATTTTCAACAATGCCTCCCTTAAAAGAGGGCGGTGCCACACCCACTTTCAAAAGTTAATGGAAAAATCATAAGAGAACGGATCAATGGAATTCACCCATAAAATTATATCATTTTAGCCATTTCAGCTACCGAGATATGTCAATTTATGTGATTTTCGAAATTTTCGATATCAAAAAAGGGGGCGATTTCGCCCATTTTCAACAGCAACCTACCTTGCCCAGAAAGTAACCTGTATAGACTATTTCATGCAAATATCTCAATTTTTACTCAAATTACGGACATGCCTTAATGAACTTTTTTTCCAACCTAAGAACTTTCATATATGGAAAACTATATCCATCTCGATTATTTTGCGCCGTTACGTAGTACCGTTATGTGGACAAAATTATAATACCCTTGTACTAGTACGCTGGGTATAAAAAGTCAAATATAACATGCATTTTTAACAACAAACTCACGAGTTCCTTTACGGGTACGACCTATACAACTTTTTCCCCAACCCGCGTTTGCTGACAGCCAACTAACAACCCACCCAACAAGCTTTAAGCCGCCCTGCCCTAACAGCTAATCATTAAATTGTGTTAGTTCTAGGTTTGCATAAAGTTATGAGATTAATTAAAATTTTTAGCGAGACCAAGAACGAGCGTTGGCGAGCAAGCAGTTAACAAAAAAAAAAACAACTATGAAAAAATTAACCCAAAAACAACATTAGCGAACGCGGCAATAGTTCTAGTTGAGCGTGTATTAAGGCAATTTTGCATTCTGAAATATTTTACAATGCTTGCTTTTATACTTTTTCTTTGCACATTTTTATGCAAAATTGTATTGCTACCGAACTCAAGAATTCGCCAGCTATACACCTACGAAAGAATTGTAAATAGTTTTCTATCTTCCCAGGCTATGCAGATACGTATGTGGGTATGTATGTACATTAGGGTGATTCAAATAAAAACAAAATTTGGTTTTTTTTTTCGGTCTTACCCCCTGAAACTTTAGGTATTGACGAGAAAATAAGCCTAGCAAAAAATTAGCGCTCTAACTTAACCCTTAGGGGTAGCTATTTTTGTTCGCCCTTTCCCATACATTTTGTATAGGAAAAATAGAATTTTTTTTTAAGTGAATTTTCTTTTAATTTTTGAAACTTTTTCGAAAATATTTTTACTTACTCTTAAAGTTAAAGCTTTGAAGCTTCCAAAATGGTAAGCCATGTGCGAATATTTTAACTATTAAAATAATTACAGCCATTTAAAATTTACTAAACTTTATACGTGTTACTGTGTATGTCCGTGCAATAGTAAAAAACTATCTTAATAGTTAAGATAATCCCACATGGCTTACCATTTTAGAAGCTTCAAAGCTTCAACTTTAAGAGTAGTAAAAATATTTTCAAAGAGTTTCAAAAATTAAAAAAAAATTCACTTCGAAAAAAATGCCATTTTTCCCCATACAAAATGTATGGGAAAGGGCGAAAAAAATAGCCACACCTAGGGGTTAAGTTAGAGCGCTAATTTTTTGCAAGGCTTATTTTCTTATCAATACCTAACTTTTTAGGGGGTAAGACCAAGTCGACTTTTTTTTGGAATCACCCTAAAGTACATATATATTTAACTAAGCTCGTTGGTATAGAAAGTTTACACATTTTGTGAACTTTTGGAGACTGACTTACTGGAGGGCTGTAAGTCCGTCTCTAGAGAATTTTTGGTATAAGAAAAGGGCCGCAGGGAAGGTTAGAAACCCGTCAAAATTGAAAAACAACAAAGCAAGCAAGAAAGTTCACATTTAAAACATGCTTACGAATAAAAATCAGTTATGTGAGTCTTGACTTTAAAATGACTAGTCGGCAAATTCAAAAGACAAGGATTTATCAAGCGACATCTGTATTATCTCTTAATTCATACAAGACTTGAAGCTAGTTGATTTTTCACATAATAGGGTCGAAACATAGCTAAAACAAGTAATTTAACAAATATATTAGATTTCCCCCCCATGGCCTTCGTCATGCCGCGTTTTGCTCTCAACAGTTTTTTCTTTAGGTGGCTCCCAACACGAATTCAGAGCTTAGGCAAGTAGGCTGTCCATCAAATTATTTCAAACTTCAAGTGCTAATTAAATAAAAATAGAAGTGGATTGCTACGCAAATGCCAACAGTACAATCAAAGAGTAAAAATAGAAATATTTTTATTATTTACACAAATAAAGTAGCTACTTCTAATCTCTATGCATCGACTCCACATCCTCAAAATTATGTTTATATGTGCATATGTACATTAGACTGAGTAAAATATAAATTTTAAAGTATGTATGTACTTGTTTTATTTTTCGGAACAAAATCACTTAATAAAGCTACAGATCTTACTATTAGTTTGTAGAAATCTATAATTGCTAGCTTAGATTCAGATTATCTAAAATTTATAATTAAGAAAAAAACGTTTTATGTATTTTCATTTGGCCTAGTCTACTAACTATGCATACTTTTTTGTCTGATTTATTTGTTTGCGCTGTATTTAACTAAGCTCGTTGGTATAGAAAGTTTACACATTTTGTGAACTTTTGGAGACTGACTTACTGGAGGGCTGTAAGTCCGTCTCTAGAGAATTTTTGGTATAAGAAAAGGGCCGCAGGGAAGGTTAGAAACCCGTCAAAATTGAAAAACAACAAAGCAAGCAAGAAAGTTCACATTTAAAACATGCTTACGAATAAAAATCAGTTATGTGAGTCTTGACTTTAAAATGACTAGTCGGCAAATTCAAAAGACAAGGATTTATCAAGCGACATCTGTATTATCTCTTAATTCATACATAAATTGTAAATTTAAACTCGTAAATTGAATAGCTATATTCTTGTTTAGTATCGATTACAGTGGAATGAGCCCCATCTAGCTCATCTGTGCTCTGATTGTCAATACTTTTACCCATTCTAAAAATGCATTTTATCACTAAATAACCAAATGCTAATTCCAGTTAATAAGTATTTGAAAGGATAGTAACAGAAAAAAGCGGGGCTAAAACCGTTTTGTACATTGTTATTAATTGTGTTTTTTCTTGTCATTTGTCTGCTTTTTAGACGAATACCTAAATCCATGAAAACAATGCTGAATATTCAACAAATACCGGTGGAACCGATAAACAAACAAAATGGCTCAAACTCTACAAATAAAGCCTCATTTGCCTTATTAGTCCTTTGAGTGCAACGATATGCAGCAACAATACGCACATTAACATATAGAAACACACACATGTGCAACTGTATGTCGGTGCATAAACACTGAGTGCATTGTCAAAACAAATAGTCGTCGAGCGATGGAGCCAGCGCCATATTGAAAAACTGTAATTAAAAATGATGTCGTTATTATTCGCAAACAGCAAAAATGCTTCCTGCTAAACGCCGCGTGAATGTATGGGAAAACAACAAAAAATATGTAAAAATACAAAAAACCTAAGAGGACAAAAAAAGCACTAACAGAATTGGCACACAAATAAAATGTCGTTTGAATAGAAGCACCAAAGCATAGGCGCTGAAGTTCCTACATATACAAAGCAAGTGTGAGTGATCCTGTAGCCTGTAGTGCAAAATACCGAATAATAATGGCGACGGCATTGTATGACATGAGCTAATTAAATATGATTTACTATTAACCGGCGTTAATATGCCGACGTTTTTCCGACATGCAAAAGTGCTAAGCTAAAATTGTAACTAAAACTAGATAAAATGAAAAATTAGCAAAAACAAAATAAATAAAAAATATGCAAAGCGGCATTTTGAAAAATAAACAAAAAAGGCGCAAATTAAAAAAGTTAGACAAAGCTTAAACGACTGGTGCATTCTGTAAAATAAACAAAGAATGAACTATGGGCTGGCAACGATTTTTTGTCAAAAGAATATAGGACAGAGTAAAAAAATATTAAAAAATAAAGTAAATAAAGAAAGATAAAATAAAAAAAAAATAAATAAAATAAAAAAAAATAAAATAAAATAAAATAAAAAAAAAAAAAAATAAAAAAAAAAAATAAAATAAAATAAAAAAAAAAAAAAAATAAAGAAAAAAAAAAAAAATAAAATAAAATAAAATAAAATAAAATAAAATAAAATAAAATAAAATAAAATAAATAAAATAAAATAAAATAAAATAAAATAAAATAAAATAAAATAAAATAAAATAGATAAAATAAAATAAAATAAAATAAAATAAAATAAAATAAAATAAAATAAAATAAAATAAAATAAAATAAAATAAAATAAAATAAAATAAAATAAAATAAAATAAAATAAAATAAAATAAAATAAAATAAAATAAAATAAAATAAAATAAAATAATATAAAATAAAATAAAATAAAATAAATAATAATACACCCACATTTTGTTACCTAATACCAGTTCACGGAATACAGAGCATTGTTGCAACTGATGATTTTTTAAATAAAATTTGTATACATACATTTAAAGGTTTTACTCAAGCACAAGCAAATATCCTTTCGCTCGCTGCAGTTTACTGTCACTTCCTTTTGCCATTTTTATCCGAAATACAAAAGGGCCTAGAATAAACCGCTGAAGAGCATGTTAAGCGACAATAAAGCCATATGTCAATGCCATAGCTAACTACCGCATGAAACATTTGCAAATGAGTATGGAGAAAAAAAAATCTTCCAAATGCCATCCCATTTTCGGGCAACGTCAACACCCCACCAACCACATTTGTACTGACTACGCTAATGTGACTACGAGCTTTTGAAATTTTTCTGTTGAATTTTTAGTTTGCAATTGTCATAAATTGTTGCTATTAGCCGTTGTTGGTATTTGCGGTTTTTGTTGTAGCTGTATTAATGGCATTGTCAAAAAGCTACAACAGCCAAGAGAAAAAATTATAAAAAAAAGTGGAAACGACTCAACACAAAAGGCACTAAACAAATAGAGTAAATTGTTAATCCATCAGAAGCCACCGCATAGACCCCAAAATCAGTACGAGGTATGATGTGGCAATAAAAGAGACAGCATGGTGGGAGGCGATTTGTTTTAAGCGGCACTAAATGCTGTCGCCTACCAACTCTGCTCGTCTAACTCGTTTCGTTGTCTGTCAGCCTTAATTATTAATTCATCGCTTTATTTCCGCATTTAGGGGCGAATGAGGTCGGTCTCAATATTAGCGACTACCACAATCGTTCGTACAAAAAAAGGAAAAAATGGAACTGCCATTGGTAGTGGAGGAGGGTTAGGTGAGCAATACGAGTATGTATCTCTTAATGACAGCAGCGTCATCACATTTCTTCTATGCAGCGAGTCTCTGGTAGTTTTTTGATTGTTAAACGTTAATATATGTTGTTGTTAATGTGTCATTGAAGCAGCTATTCAGCAGCGTCATGCAAGCAACTCAAACCATGGTCACAAAAAACTGTTAAAATTTTGAACACAAATTTTATACCACAAAGTTTGTTAGGCTATGTGGCATGCTTCATGCTCGTATGTACTATAATGCTTTATGGGCATTATAGTATGTGGAGTTGCAATTATAAACTCCTACACTTTAACTTTGCAAGCTTGGGACATTCCAAAGTGATCATTGCAAGTCAAAAGACTTGTTCATGCTCAAAACTTTAAGTGATTGTTTTTTTTTTTACCAAGTGCTTTTCCAAGGTCGAGGACAAGGGTATTATAATTTTGTCCACATAACGATACTATGTAACGGCCCAAAAAATCGAGATAGATATAGAGTTGCATAGAAGACATGCATGGATGAAGGGGGTATGTCGCATTTTGAGTGAAACGAGAAAATCGACTTTAAAGTTTTGCTTAAACATTTGAGGTTTTATCGAATCTTTATGGAAAACTGACAAAAATATTATGCAAAGCCATAAAAGACGTTGCCTAATATGCAATAAAAAGCATAAGTTTATGTTTAGTACTTTATAAAAAAAAACGGAACATACCCCCTTCTTCCACAATTCATATTGAAAAGTTGTGTACATACCCCCTTCATCCATGAATTATCTTTTACAATTTTCACGATAGCCAGGTTCTGATAAGACAGAAATATAGATATGCATAAAAACTATTCACCAATGGCAAAAACAGAAATAGAGTGAGAATGCGACATACCCCCTTCATCAATGCATGTTTCATATATGAAAGTTCTTAGGTTCAAAAGAGGAGTTCATTAAGGCATGTCCGTCCGTCTGCCCGTCTGTCCGTCCGTCCGTCTGTGCGTTGGTCTGTCTGTGTACATGGGTGAAAATAGGCGAAATGGGATGATAACCACGCTCCTTTTTTCGATATCGAAAATTTTCGAAAATCACACAAATTGACAGTATTCGGTAACGGAAATGGCTAAAATGATAGAATTTAGTAGGATAATTCGGTTAGGTAAATAGCTAAAACAGTATAATATGGGAGGTAAATCCTACTGGTCATATTGTATTTTTCTGTTAACTTCATAAATGGGCGTGTCACCGTGAATTTTTAAGGGGGGCATTTTTGAAAATTCGACTGGTCACAGCTTTAAAACTTAGCAGTTTTCATGGTCGTATAGGAAATATTCCTGATGAAACTGGTAGAAATCGCTGGGTATTTAATGTTCGGTTTACCCGAGCTTAGACTTCCTTACGTTTCATTTATTTTTTTATATTATTTAAAATTGGGTTGAAATGTTGTTAATCTTTGCTGGAATGCACCATAATCATCATGCATTTTGATTATTTGGACAATTTTCGTGATGCACACGTGAGTTCACTGTGCTTAGCGTGTGATTTGTCTATTTCGTCTATTGCACTTATAGCATACTTCATGGCGTTTTTGCTGTCGAATATGACAGCCGTTGAGTGACATGTTGCTGATTGTCATTAAATTTTGTGATGTTGTCGAAAGTGTTGTGGCGCCTTTTTATGACCCTCAGCGATATAGCTTTGCATTGGTTTTTCGTTGTTTTTGCTAGTAAATTTTACATTTTAATGGTTTTAAATTACTTTCGTGCCTCAATAAACCTCAAGTTGCATTTAGTTAACTCTAAATTGTTCAAAGAATTGTAAATTTTTTGTGGAATAACTTGTGGTATAAAAGTTTTTGATATACATGTATCCTAATTTTAAATAGTTTTGGGAAATGTATCGTTTTGCAAAGATAACTCCAAAGAATGTTGGGCCTGTCGCAATGAATACATATAACCTTCCCTTTCCCATTTTTTGGAATTTTTATTGATTTATAATAGAAAATTCCCATTCCCTTTTCGACTTGAAGCTAGTTGATTTTTCACATAATAGGGTCGAAACATAGCTAAAACAAGTAATTTAACAAATATATTAGATTTCCCCCCCATGGCCTTCGTCATGCCGCGTTTTGCTCTCAACAGTTTTTTCTTTAGGTGGCTCCCAACACGAATTCAGAGCTTAGGCAAGTAGGCTGTCCATCAAATTATTTCAAACTTCAAGTGCTAATTAAATAAAAATAGAAGTGGATTGCTACGCAAATGCCAACAGTACAATCAAAGAGTAAAAATAGAAATATTTTTATTATTTACACAAATAAAGTAGCTACTTCTAATCTCTATGCATCGACTCCACATCCTCAAAATTATGTTTATATGTGCATATGTACATTAGACTGAGTAAAATATAAATTTTAAAGTATGTATGTACTTGTTTTATTTTTCGGAACAAAATCACTTAATAAAGCTACAGATCTTACTATTAGTTTGTAGAAATCTATAATTGCTAGCTTAGATTCAGATTATCTAAAATTTATAATTAAGAAAAAAACGTTTTATGTATTTTCATTTGGCCTAGTCTACTAACTATGCATACTTTTTTGTCTGATTTATTTGTTTGCGCCTTCGCATTTGCATATTTACTATGTAATTATTCGCTGCTCTCAATGCTTTGGCTGCAGTCACCAGGGCGTATGCGTAACTTTCAATTGATTCACGAGTGTGCGTATTCATTAGAAGCACACATACGCACAAATCTATGTATGCGCTCATTTTTTGAAAACAATTTTTGCTTATTCGACCATAAATGAGATTGGCTAGCGCGCATTGATTAGCGAATTGAATAGGAAAAAAAAAAAACAAAAAATAGAAAATCAGAAATGAATAAAAAAAGAACATTTTAATTATTTTTGCTTAGCTGATTTTGTATAGGATGTGCGTAGATGAAATTGCCAATGCACGCAGCATATGCATTTGAATGCACGTACTTATGTTTCGACACACGCACGTGGCTTTGTGCGTGAATGGGCAGCTTGCATGCGGTGGTCTTTTACGCATCACAGCATCGAAATGGATTTTGCGAATTGATTTGTTAGTTTAAATAAAAAACTCAAATATTTTTGCATGCTTCAATGGTTTGTGTTGGTACTAATTAGTTCTTTACAGCAGTTCGATTGCATTTCGTACCTAAGCAGCACATGGTTGCTTGACCACTCCAAACATCATCGCGCTAATTATTCAGATCTAACTGAAAATTTAACTGAATGGTGGGGCTTTTGTTTAATCTGCTATTGAAAGCTGGAATCAGTGAGAGAAGAGGGCATTTCTTTTGTACCTCTAAAATACTGTACTAAAATTAAGTAAAATGAAATAAAGTGGGATAAAAAAAAATTAAAATTAAAATAAAATAAAATAAAATAAATTAAAATAAAATAAAATAAAATAAAATAACATAAAATAAAATAAAATAAAATAAAATAAAACAAAACAAAATAAAATAAAATAAAATAAAATAAAATAAAATAAAATAAAATAAAATAAAATAAAATAAAATAAAATAAAATAAAATAAAATAAAATAAAATAAAATAAAATAAAATAAAATAAAATAAAATAAAATAAAATAAAATAAAATAAAATAAAATAAAATAAAATAAAATAAAATAAAATAAAATAAAATAAAATAAAATAAAATAAAATAAAATAAAATAAAATAAAATAAAATAAAATAAAATAAAATAAAATAAAATAAAATAAAATAAATAAAATAAAATAAAATAAAATAAAATAAAATAAAATAAAATAAAATAAAATAAAATAAAATAAATAAATAAAATAAAATAAAATAAAATAAAATAAAATAAAATAAAATAAAATAAAATAAAATAAAATAAAATAAAATAAAATAAAATAAAATAAAATAAAATAAAATAAAATAAAATAAAATAAAATAAAATAAAATAAAATAAAATAAAATAAAATAAAATAAAATAAAATAAAATAAAATAAAATAAAATAAATAAAATAAAATAAAATAAAATAAAATAAAATAAAATAAAATAAAATAAAATAAAATAAAATAAAATAAAATAAAATAAAATAAAATAAAATAAAATAAAATAAAATAAAATAAAATAAAATAAAAATAAAATAAAATAAAATAAAATAAAATAAAATAAAATAAAATAAAATAAAATAAAATAAAATAAAATAAAATAAAATAAAATAAAATAAAATAAATAAAATAAAATAAAATAAAATAAAATAAAATAAAATAAAATAAAATAAAATAAAATAAAATAAAATAAAATAAAATAAAATAAAATAAAATAAAATAAAATAAAATAAAATAAAATAAAATAAAATAAAATAATATAAAACCAAATAAAATAAAATAAAATAATATAAAACCAAATAAAATAAAATAAAATAAAATAAAATAAAATAAAATAAAATAAAATAAAATAAAATAAAATAAAATAAATAAAATAAAATAAAATAAAATAAAATAAAATAAAATAAAATAAAATAAAATAAAATAAAATAAAATAAAATAAAATAAAATAAATAAATAAAATAAAATAAAATAAAATAAAATAAAATAAAATAAAATAAAATAAAATAAAATAAAATAAAATAAAATAAAATAAAATAAAATAAAATAAAATAAAATAAAATAAAATAAAATAAAATAAAATAAAATAAAATAAAATAAAATAAAATAAAATAAAATAAAATAAAATAAAATAAAATAAAATAAAATAAAATAAAATAAAATAAAATAAAATAAAATAAAATAAAATAAAATAAAATAAAATAAAATAAAATAAAATAAAATAAAATAAAATAAAATAAAATAAAATAAAATAAAATAAAATAAAATAAAATAAAATAAAATAAAATAAAATAAAATAAAATAAATAAAATAAAATAAAATAAAATAAAATAAAATAAAATAAAATAAAATAAAATAAAATAAAATAAAATAAAATAAAATAAAATAAAATAAAATAAAATAAAATAAAATAAAATAAAATAAAATAAAATAAAATAAAATAAAATAAAATAAAATAAAATAAAATAAAATAAAATAAAATAAAATAAAATAAAATAAAATAAAATAAAATAAAATAAAATAAAATAAAATAAAATAAAATAAAATAAAATAAAATAAAATAAAATAAAATAAAATAAAATAAAATAAAATAAAATAAAATAAAATAAAATAAAATAAAATAAAATAAAATAAAATAAAATAAAATAAAATAAAATAAAATAAATAAAATAAAATAAAATAAAATAAAATAAAATAAAATAAAATAAAATAAAATAAAATAAAATAAAATAAAATAAAATAAAATAAAATAAAATAAAATAAAATAAAATAAAATAAAATAAAATAAAATAAAATAAAATAAAATAAAATAAAATAAAATAAAATAAAATAAAATAAAATAAAATAAAATAAAATAAAATAAAATAAAATAAAATAAAATAAAATAAAATAAAATAAAATAAAATAAAATAAAATAAAATAAAATAAAATAAAATAAAATAAAATAAAATAAAATAAAATAAAATAAAATAAAATAAAATAAAATAAAATAAAATAAAATAAAATAAAATAAAATAAAATAAAATAAAATAAAATAAAATAATATAAAACCAAATAAAATAAAATAAAATAAAATAAAATAAAATAAAATAAAATAAAATAAAATAAAATAAAATAAAATAAAATAAAATAAAATAAAATAAAATAAAATAAAATAAAATAAAATAAAATAAAATAAAATAAAATAAAATAAAATAAAATAAAATAAAATAAAATAAAATAAAATAAAATAAAATAAAATAAAATAAAATAAAATAAAATAAAATAAAATAAAATAAAATAAAATAAAATAAAATAAAATAAAATAAAATAAAATAAAATAAAATAAAATAAAATAAAATAAAATAAAATAAAATAAAATAAAATAAAATAAAATAAAATAAAATAAAATAAAATAAAATAAAATAAAATAAAATAAAATAAAATAAAATAAAATAAAATAAAATAAAATAAAATAAAATAAAATAAAATAAAATAAAATAAAATAAAATAAAATAAAATAAAATAAAATAAAATAAAATAAAATAAAATAAAATAAAATAAAATAAAATAAAATAAAATAAAATAAAATAAAATAAAATAAAATAAAATAAAATAAAATAAAATAAAATAAAATAAAATAAAATAAAATAAAATAAAATAAAATAAAATAAAATAAAATAAAATAAAATAAAATAAAATAAAATAAAATAAAATAAAATAAAATAAAATAAAATAAAATAAAATAAAATAAAATAAAATAAAATAAAATAAAATAAAATAAAATAAAATAAAATAAAATAAAATAAAATAAAATAAAATAAAATAAAATAAAATAAAATAAAATAAAATAAAATAAAATAAAATAAAATAAAATAAAATAAAATAAAATAAAATAAAATAAAATAAAATAAAATAAAATAAAATAAAATAAAATAAAATAAAATAAAATAAAATAAAATAAAATAAAATAAAATAAAATAAAATAAAATAAAATAAAATAAAATAAAATAAAATAAAATAATATAAAACCAAATAAAATAAAATAAAATAATATAAAACCAAATAAAATAAAATAAAATAAAATAAAATAAAATAAAATAAAATAAAATAAAATAAAATAAAATAAAATAAAATAAAATAAAATAAAATAAAATAAAATAAAATAAAATAAAATAAAATAAAATAAAATAAAATAAAATAAAATAAAATAAAATAAAATAAAATAAAATAAAATAAAATAAAATAAAATAAAATAAAATAAAATAAAATAAAATAAAATAAAATAAAATAAAATAAAATAAAATAAAATAAAATAAAATAAAATAAAATAAAATAAAATAAAATAAAATAAAATAAAATAAAATAAAATAAAATAAAATAAAATAAAATAAAATAAAATAAAATAAAATAAAATAAAATAAAATAAAATAAAATAAAATAAAATAAAATAAAATAATTGGTTTAGGAAGAAACCGGTTTCGGCGATCCCCCATCTCATTTTTATGAAAAACACATAAATTGAAAATTGATTCACAAAGCATCTGCTTTAGCACGGGCTAAAAAATTTACTATGTACTGTGAAAATTTATCTTTTCGTTTGGCCCAGCAAAATGGAAAATTTTTGTGCACCATAGAAAATTTGTTCACCTCATTTTACTCTGACACAGCCAAACATAACTTCTTATATAAACAACACATTACTGGGTCAAAATGCAACGCGACACAACGCATTCAAGCAAAGTGACGTCGAGTCGAATCGACATAGTCAACCAATGCATGGTGCAAAGACACGTAGCAGCGCTACAACAAAGACAACTACACACGCTACACATACAAAAACTAGATTTAGAAATAGTGCAAAAAGGCAACAATAATAAGAAGCTTTTGTTATGCTACAATGCCGCAAAGCAATAGAAACGGTGAGGCGGGGAGGCGGGGTCCACATAGATGTAAGCAATGTGGCAACTGAAAATGCATCGCACGGCATCAGATGACATCCATCGCTTCGCATCAGAGGGTACCTTGCGGCAAGAGCGACTTAATTCTACAACAAAATGCAACGAATGCAGCCAGAAATTGTTTTTGTTTGGTTTGGTTGGCTGGATAGTTGTTGCGTTGCTGTTGTTGTACGGTTGCATGCGTGCCTGCATGCATCTCGACCCTTTGCCACAAACACACATATGTACCTCATTGCATTGCGTTGCGTCGCATGCAATACGCATTGCAACAACCGCAGCTCAGCTGCAGCAGGCAAGCCAAAGTCAAGATTGCGCCCCATTTGTACTCGCCAAATAATGTGACGAAGAAGAGGACGCCAATGTCGATGGCAACGCCGGTGATGCGGCGTTCTTGATGGCGCTGGTAGTGGCAGTGGTGCCGGCGGTGACAACAGTGACTTTGGTAACTTTAGTTCGGGGTTCTCAAATTGCATTCACTGCCACAACTGCAGCCGGCAAGTCACTGACCGATTATGTTACTCTGAAAACCAGTCATTATGCTACGTAACTTGGTTGCAAACTTTTTTTCTTGTCTTTGGCAAACCATTTTTTGCTTATTAATTTGTGTGCCCGCTCTTTTGCCCTCGCACATACCATATTCATACTTAGTTAATATATACATACAAATTTGCGTTCATCTAGTGTTAATATGATAGAGCATCGAAAGAAGTTGTACGTGGAAGTCAGAAAAAAGGCGGAATGGACCAAAATAGACTGAAGCCAATGTGTGCTTTTTCTACATTTCAGACGTGCGTTTGTTGAATAGAAGTCATTGTTCGTAGTTTAATTGGAGAGAATTTGGGCAAGTTAAAGTTAAAGTTAAAGTTAAAGTTAAAGTTAAAGTTAAAGTTAAAGTTAAAGTTAAAGTTAAAGTTAAAGTTAAAGTTAAAGTTAAAGTTAAAGTTAAAGTTAAAGTTAAAGTTAAAGTTAAAGTTAAAGTTAAAGTTAAAGTTAAAGTTAAAGTTAAAGTTAAAGTTAAAGTTAAAGTTAAAGTTAAAGTTAAAGTTAAAGTTAAAGTTAAAGTTAAAGTTAAAGTTAAAGTTAAAGTTAAAGTTAAAGTTAAAGTTAAAGTTAAAGTTAAAGTTAAAGTTAAAGTTAAAGTTAAAGTTAAAGTTAAAGTTAAAGTTGTAATCAATAGATAGATTATCGCAATAACAATCTCACAAAAGAGTTAGAAATTTCGGAAAAGGGGGCCTGGCACCTCCAATACAAACTTGGTTTTTTGGATATAAAAAAAAGTGGCTATAATCGTGAAGCGAGCAAAATAGAAATCTATTATGGTCTTCGTTCTGACCGAAATAGCTATTTGGATAGCTTAAATTTTTCTGAAAAATTGCTACATTACAGAGTAAAATCTATTTTCTGGACAATAATTGGTACTCCATACCACTTATCAAATCCAAATAATGCCACATCTAACAATCATTTGCCTATTCCTTTCCCCCCTTCATTCATAACTGTCCAGACGGTGCAGTCAATTGTTAAAGTCATATTTTCCAAACTTTAATTGAGCGACCCATAACGAGTTTAATTGACCGTATAAAAGCACGGCATTGCACTTGCAACATTAGAGTCGGTTACAAACAAACAAACAAATATTTGCTGCAAGCAAATATGACTGAGAATGTAAACCAAAGTCTGCTAAACACAAATAAAGACATACCTACAATCACATCAATAGCCGTTTTGCTGACGCACATTTGAGTCCTTCAACTGCGAAATTGTAAAAAAGCTAAATTGTATAGTTTGTAGCAAAGGAGGCGGGGCGTAGTGCGTACGAAAAAATGCGTGAAAGTACGAAAATTGCAACAACAAGAAAAACCAAAGATACTTTTCACCACTACAGCAACAAGAAACACTGTTATTCGCAGCAAAGTAACCAGCTCACAATTTGATTTTGTAACAAGTTGAGAAATGTAAAACAAAGTAGGCCCAAAGAATGTTACATTCTTTGGTAGGCTGCTATTCGGGATGACACCTTTAAATCCTTGGATTGTTGTGTACAACTAAAATTTTTATTCAACACTTGGAGGAGACCCATTTGATTGCAATTTTGCAAAAAGGTTGAGAGTTAATATTATTTCACACCCACAAAAGTTTTTGCTTCACAAATCTTCGCTCCCAACGAAGACTAGCACACTTCGTTCTCTGCGTGGAAAACTAGCATAGTTCGCATAGAACTGAACCGTGTTAGTCTTCGACGCAGAGAACGAAGTGTGCTAGTTTTCCACGAAAACAACGAACCGTGCTAGTCTTCGTTGGCAGCGACGAAATGTCGTTGCTATTCTAGCAATCGACTAAGAGTCAACATGCCTACAACTAACATTGTTAGTTGTTGGTATACATCCTGAGAGTTATTTTCTATGGTTTGTTGGGTAGTCGCACTAAATAATAGCTAAAGAACGTTTTCTGGCCTCGCTATTGCAGCGTTGATTGGCGTACACAAAATATGGTAAAAGTTAGCCTCAATGCGTAGTTTGCAACAACAAGAACAATAACAAAAAAAAATAACAACAACAATATTTAGAACTGCATTGCAAGTAAGCGAAGAGTGCCGATATGTTTCCCGTATAAGTACCCTGCAGCGAAAGCAACTAGTTGAAATCTACTTTACAACTAGTTGGTGCGCCGTTCCCAAATAGTCGGTGTTTAGTCTTTTTTCCATATAAGCAATTGGTATTTTATACGTATTGATGTCCTATGAAATGTCAGTTGTCATATTTCGACCAGAACATACCAGTCATCTACTAGTCATGATATACTAGAATTATACTAGTTGTAAAATACCAGTCGCATACTAGTTCAACCTGTACTAGTATGATTTCCATAAAATGAACTAGTCCAAAATGGACTAGTATTAAATATACTAGTCCCATACTAGTCCAAAAAGCTTTGAACCTGGACTAGTATGATTTCAGCCAGAATTTTCATGACTTACCCTTACTTTTAAGAGAAAAAAGAAGCAAACGAAACGAATAAATTTTGTCTTTTTTAACTGGTATGATTTCATCCAGAAAAATTTAGTTGTATACCAGTATTTTTCTGACTAGTTTGAGGTTTCGCTGCAGGGTATGCCTGTATGTGTGTAGCAAGCTTTGGGGCATTTTGGGGTTGCGCCTACAAATGTGCAGCAAAAGTAGCTAAAATGCAAAACTTACACCTACATACATACACAAATACGTATGTATAAAAGGTGAAGCTGAAGACGCCACAATTTCGTTTTGGCAGTTGGGGTTGTTCGGTTGTTGTTGTTGGTGTGGTTGATTGCTCAACTTAGACCACTAACCCTTGCTATTGGTTGGAATTTTCAACTCGTCTGAATATTTGCCAGCCCATTTGCGCAATATTTATGCAACGTGGCACTTACAAACATACATACATACATACAAATGCTTAAAAATCCAACTAACAATTTTTATTTCATTTCATTTTTTACTGTGCGCAGCTGTACTTTTTGTACCGGATATCGAAAGCCTTGCAGGATACGCACTTATAAAGATTCATACATACAAACATAGCACATTCGGACATGCCTCTCTGATGTTCGATATGAAATCGAAAAAATTTAATGAAAGGGTTGTGGCCGATTGGAATTAAAACTTATGTTAAAAGGAGTTGGAGACGCAATGGGACAAAACGAAAAACTTTTCGCGAGAATATTTAAAACCTACATACTTAATTTTTCAAACTGAATATCTCTTAAAGGGTTTAAGGCAAGGGCTTGGAACTCTTATGGAGATATACACAATAAATGCCATACTAACGGAAGAAAATGGGATTTAATATAAATCCCAAAGGGGTGTGGCACCTCCAATACATACTTATATTTCATGCCACACATATTCGGGTGTTAAATCCATACACACTTAAAATTTAACTCAATATCTAAACTGTTTTACGCAGAACGAAGTTTGCCGGCCCAGGTAGTTCAATAAAAAAAAAAATAAAAAAATGAAAAAATAAAAAAAAAAATAAAAAAAAAAAAAAAATAAAAAAAAATAATGAAATAAAATAAAATAAAACAAAATAAATAAAATAGACCAACATTAACAGAAAAAACGATAAAAGAAACTAATATACGATTAAAAATTATTTTTAAAAACTCTTATCAAAAGTATGATTTGAGCACACTGTAGTTTAGAAAAGAAAAATACTCACAAGGGTAAGAAATGGCTGCGACTTTGAAGTTATAGAGGCGACCAAGATCTGTAGGGCTGAAATAAAATAAATAAGTAAAAGCGTCTAAAGAAATCACTCAACAAAGCTAGTTAACTGAGATGGAGTAAAAAGAAGCCCCAAGACGACTGGATATGAAAAAAAAACATAAAAGGATAAAAAGAAAACGAAGCAAGAATCTGAGCAGAGGAGCCGAGCAACAACAGGGATAAATACTTAAGAAAGCTGTTCCCATACATGCGTAAATATACATATGCAAAGTTGGCATGATTAAAAGAATTGAATATATTGTTTAAATAGGCAGAGGAAATCAAGCGAATAAAAGGACGCAAATGGAGCTGGCCCTAATTGAAAATGTAAGCCAAAGTTTGCATGCGTATGCATTGTTGTTGTTGTTGGTGTTGTTGTTGTCAAGAGTGCATTAACCGCTAAGTAAACACCGGACACACCAGCTGAGGATGCAACGACGGGTAGCTGGTCGAAGAACGTCACTGTGACTGTGACTGACAGAGGGAGGACAGACATGACGAACTGAACAAAGCTAAACCAAATCGAAGCGAACCCAACCAAAACTGAACTCAACTTCATGCAATTTTTTTTTTTTCAGTATTTAATTTTTTTTGTTTTTTGTGTCCATATGCACTAATAACTCACTCAAGTGTGGGTAATGCAAGGAATATGCGTTAGCAGATGTGGGGCTGAAGGGGCGTCTAAGTGCGGTTGCGTGAGACGGCAGTGAGAGGGCGCCGTTTTTGTGCGTACCCACAAAATATGAGGGCGATGTAAAGCAAAACAGCGGAAGTGTGCCGACAGGGCATCGAAAAAAACCCCTATACTATACAATGAGCCAGCTGTATTGCATTGAACGGCAGGACGAAGGACCAAGACACTGCAACCATCATATCGAATGCTGTCCTGCATTGGCATTCACCTTTTTTGCGATACGCTTTAATAGCTTTTCGCAACATAGAAAAATTCACTGACCACCCATTTGCACATCAAATTTGTTTGCATATAGTACATTAGACCGTTCGCTGGAAGAAACAAATTGTTTGCCGGGTGAAAACCATGCATTTCTTGAACTAGCTCCCATTCAACTTTTTTTTTGTTTACACAAATATTGGTTACGAGCTTTTTAGAGGTGATATGGCCACCGACGAATCAATCTGCGCCACTTGAAATGTTTTTTTCAGTTCAGCATATCTAGATAGAGGTGAACTGAAATCGAGATAGAAATTGTACAGATCTAGTGGTGGTAGAGGTAGAGCAGAAGGGAGAGCCATATGGGGGAATTTCCAGAAGAAGAAAAGAATAAAATGGAGAGATTGAGTCCGAGAAAGATTAGGTGACCGACGAAGAGAATAAAACAGGTTTTTATTTTCAGGAAAGTCATAGTGAGAATGTAGAGGTGAAAGAGAAAGGAGAAAATATCGCAAACGGAATATATGGGGAAAGGATAGAGATAGCGGAAGAGCAACGTAAAGTGATGGCTCAATGGGCAGAAGAAAGTAGAGGATGAGAGAGGAAAGTAAAGAGCATCAAAATTAAAAGTGTCTGCATTTTGGAAGTCCAGTTTCGAGCAAGAACCATATCTCAATTTCTACACAGCCAACAAAATATAAATATTTTATTTAAATGAATGGTCATTTGTGCACTGTACTTACGCACACGCATTTGAACAGAGGCACACACATATGTATATTTAGTCATAGACCCATGTGCATTTTTGCAGTGCATTTACGCACTTTCCAACAACATTTTTTAAAATTTTCCCCTTCAAGTTTTCATTTTTGTTTTTTATAGGCGCCTTTGTCAGTTCATATTCTATTACAGATGGACATCGCCATCTCATGTGAATGCATATATATTTTACGAATATACATGTTAAATACAGTAAAACCTTTCCTTACAGTCAACTCTTTGGGAATGAAGGCTACAAGGCTACCCTCGGGAATGTATCAAGCGTTCTACACTTCACGTTGTTTTTTTAGTTTTGCGGATGATATTTATAGCTAGCATCGGGGTAAGGTTTCAAGTAAAGTGAGCAAGACTTATTACTTATTGTCCTTTACTCAAACATCCTCATTGGTACTATTTTATATTAAAAGTATAGGACTTGACCCGAAACCCCCTTTTAGAGGTTTCACTGTATATTTAAAGGAAATGCGTCTAACCATGTATATTCACGAGTCCTCATTTGTATTGAAAATTCTGGAGTGCCCTTGTAGGAATGGGTCAACCATAGTCATGGGCCTTCACCGCTCTGTATATCTGAATGCAACCTCTTTATCACAGCGTTGTATTGGGAATGCAATCGATTCACTGTTAGGTTGCAAGCAAGCTTGAGTCAGTCGTCTTACATTTCTATTAAATGCTTGCATGGGTATTCATAAAAATTCATACGCGCATGAAAATATTTCCTATAGGGTGGCACCATTTGCATACACATTGCATGCTATATTTGGCATATAAAAGGATATTGATCGGCACTCAAACTCTTAACAGTCGAACTATGCTCGTAAGGAAAAGCCTCTCTGCAATCTAATCCACCCTAATATAAGTCGACTGTGCACCAAAATGAGGCAATGATTTGGTTTTTAGCTTGAAAGCTTTTTATTTGCAGGAGGCGACTACACTTAAAAAAAACTGTGTTTTGATTTCGATTGTTATTCTTGATGCTTAATTTTTATAAGCTAGAATTACGTGGCCTGCATAAAAATGTCCTATGAAGCCTCCCGGAAACTTCACATATTGAGTTCTCTATTCTTGCCGACTACTGGCTTATAGCTATAAAGCCTCTCTTATTTTAGTGAGTTTTGTTATAATAAACTCCTTAAAAATTATCATAAGATAACCAGGCAATATGGCAGCACTTCGCGGCTGTCATGAGTATATGAAAAATGAAGAAACTTCGCAACAAATTTATTCCCAGTGTACAGCCACGCACGTAACTGTTATTCTATTGATAGTTATGACTGCGAAAAACTTTGTGACTAGTCTCCAAAGAGAGTGACTGGCGATTATTATCTTTTCATCAACAGTGTGCTATAATTGATCCCAATTCGTCCTTAATGGGCATAGTGCCGAAAAGTCAATTTGAATTTGTATAGCGTCCTCATAGAGATGGCGATTAGTCGCATGTATCCTTGGAAGCAAAGGTCGCCAATTATTTCCCTGGAATGAAAACACCAATGCTTTAGCATAGCGAGCACTCTCTTCGTACCGACCACTGCTTTGGGAGTCATATTAGATTCATGCTATACTAATCGATTTTCTTGCAGAGTATATCAACATGCGCAGGATTTGGCTATGGGCCGTTAGACACCGGCAACCTCAACCCGCATCGCAGTTAAATGTACGAGTGGTAGGTGGTGTTACAATTTTGCTCATCATTATAAGTTTTCTTTTTTCTTTTCATGCCTGCTGTTGAAAAGTTCTTTTTACAGATGGGGACGGGTGAGGCATACTTATAATGTGCGTGAGGTCATAGAAATTAACACATAAAATATGCAAACTACATCCATTTGAACAAAGGCTAACGCATGCACATTAGGGGGTTGCATTTATTTTTTAGATTATAATATATATTTTGTATATGTTGGGATAAATGAGTGAAAGCTGACCCTGTTTAAAAATATTTTTCTGAAACAGTCTATCTCAGAATTTGTTTAACAACACTGTAGGTTAGAATTTTGTTCAATAACCTCCTATTTAGGAACTTCGGTCAGGAACGTGCTATCTTATGGCAATTTTTTTTAAATTTTTCAAAGAATTCGGGGTGATATTCGTGAGAATCATATAACTTTAAACGAGTTAATCTTGTATATTTGTATTTATGTATATCCGACTAAAATTTTGTCAAGTGGGGTTGCCACCTTACCGTAGTGTATTTGTATATTTGTATATGCGGTACTATCTCGTGAGCCGCTTGACCGATTTGGATGAAATTTGACATTCTAAGACAATCCACTGGAGTGTTGCCACTTGGGGGTTTACAGGGTTGCCATCTGTTTCATTTTTTTTATATTGAGTAAGATATGCAAATAAAGGTATCAAATGAAAGGTATTTTCGGCGACACACCAACAAAAATATTTCCAAGTAGAGTTGCCGCCCAGGGCATTTGGGATCATATTTGGATTTTTTTAGGATAATTTAGGCGTTATTTTAGAATAATTTTGGGTTCAATTTTGGATCATTTTGGGGTCGTTTTCAGATAATTTGGGATCATTTAAGAGTCTTTTTTGAGTAATTTAAGTTAATTTTGAGATCATTTTGAGGTCATTTTGGGGAATTTTTTTGGAGGTCATTTTGGGATCATTTTGGGACTATTTTTTGGTCATTTTGGGAATATTTTAGGGTCTTTTGGGATAAACAATGTATGTCAATATGGGTATCATGTCAAAGGTACTTTCAGCCACATACCAACCATGATGTCTTAAAAATGAGATGGCACCTAGGGTTTCCCTGCCTTTTATTTATTTCTTCGTAGATTGGCCAATTTGGATGAAATTTGTTTGTGAATAGTATACTTCATTCTATAGCGATAAAATAGTAATTTTGGTTGCAATTTTTTTTTATTTATCGGTGACAGTAGCTGTCCAATCAAAATTTCCTTTTCTGAAATCTGCGGGGAGTTTATAATGAAGATTATGCTCAATTTAACTCCAAAAGCGGAGTTAATTCGGAATCGGCGCTAATGTATCAGCCTTATAGGATTTTCTACTTGGATTTGCTATTTGAGGCGGTTTATAAAGTTGCCACCTATTTTATATTTTTTCGGAAATCTATTTTGAAAAGTTTATGTTGCTAGGTAAGAATATTGGAAAAAATTTATGTAGGTAAGACTATTGGATAAAATCGAAAACACCGACCAAGCTCGGTCACATAGGTACTGCATCTTTAAACTGTTAAAAATCATGAAAACTTTTAAAAGCTTTTAAAAGCAAAAACGCAAAAACTCAAACATGATTTTTTGTATTAACTAAAGCAGATGCACAACACCAAAACATTTTACCCAAAGCGATTACTCTGATAAAAATGAAGCCTATTGCCTATTCCCAACAAGCTACTAGGGGGGCCGCCAATGACAGTGACATGCTATGTAATTTGAGAACACAACAGCCGCTGCAAGCAAAACAAAATAGCAACAAAAAAGGTCGCTTAAAATAAAATAAATAAAAATAAAATATTTTAAAAGAAGATACTAACTAAGCTCTTATTTGTATGAGTGCGAAATCCTACTTGAAAATAAAAACGCCTAAAACATTGTACGCTGTCTTGTCAAAAGCCTAAACCGACGCAGCGCAACGACTTTGGAGGCTTCCTTCCTTATTCAGCAGCAATAAGAACAACGAAGCAACAACAAAAAATGCCCTTACCACAAACAACATATTTGTTAGTAAGGTAGGTTCGGTTTCGTTAGGTATTTGTCAGTTGAGTTCTGTCAGATATTTGAGCTGTGCTTGGTTATCTACATACTTGGCGTTGTTTTTGTTTTTAGTGTTGTGGTTTTAAGTTGATGGCAGCAATTGTGGGAGAAAGGTGTAGATGGTATTTTTAAACCGATGTTTTTTTCGTGTTTAAGACTTTGTTTAGCGACAGCAGCTGGACAGCTGGTCTCTTTATAGGAATAATCAATCAAACCAACATCTGTTTTTGAACGCGGTGATTGAACTTGAAAAAAAAAACTTTATGGAAGCAACCTGAATTAAAG
>CAXKVI010000001.1:3340551-3353051 GCA_964058755.1 Campiglossa producta | reverse complement strand
TGTACTCCAGGTAGAGTATCTAATGCCTCAGCAATCGTGTCGGGATTTTTGTCGATAAACGAGCAATGGTCGGCTTTCAACAAGCTGAATATAGTCCGCTGAGGCATTACAAAGGATGACAATTAGAGTACTCCAATATCACAAAACTGGAGCACATGATCCAATAATATTTGCAGGGTCCCTTCTGTTCGAAAAAAAAAAAACAACTACAACCATTAGTTACTTAAATTTAATAGTACGATTTTTTTGTTAGGTATGTATGTATGTATTTCCAAAGTATAAGCAAAAGTGCATGCGAGTGCATTGAAGTCATGCAAAAAATTTGAAATGCACATTCGGGGGACCGAACTTAAAATTTGCGCTACAACAACAACATTACAAAAGTCAACAATAAATGCACGCACAAAAACTTTGCAAAAACATATCCCAGCACATAAATTGACTTACACACATACTTACAAACACGCAATTCATACAAATAAGCATACATATGTTAATTTTTTCCTATGCAACGCAAGGCAGCACAACAAAACAAAGCAATAACAACAAATTACTACATATAAATAAAAAAAATTACACCAACAACAATGCCAGCAATTGAACAAAAACTTTAAAAGCAATAACGAAAAACAACAAAAAGTTTAGTTCATTTAACAGCAACAGCAGCAGATGTTCACAAAAACAACAACCACAATTGCAACCAGTTGTTTGATAAGGTCAATGAACCTGGCACAGTATAATTTTGGTTGCTGTAGGTTAGGGACAAGCAGCAAGGGCCACTAAAACAACAACGACGCAACGACAAGCAGAACGTCCACAATAACGATAATGACTTATGGGATGGAAAGAAAAAGTAAAGCAGCCACAAATGAACTATATACATATGTACCTATCTATGTATAGGTAGTTATGACAAAATATAAGTAGAATAAAAGCATATCTTCAAGTGCTGACAAAAATCACGTATGTATTGATGTTATCCCAGCAAACTTTTGAGAAGAGTTATGACGAATTTCACCTTATCTTATAGCCCCAACTCTTCAGTACTCGGTTAAAAATTTGAACCTAAATTTTAAACTTTTTTGGACTACATATACATATGACCAAACCAAATTTGGATTCAAATTCAATCTAGACCAGTTTTCATGAAATGAATCGGGTTTCAATTATAAACCAGAAATGTTTTAACAATTTTTTAAAGATAAAATAAATTTTTTGTCCGTTGGCGGGAATTCGAACCAAGACTCCCCGCATCATGCCCGTCTGCTCTACCACTGAGCTACATCGCACACATAAATGTTTTTGGCAAAACTCAATCTAGAATAAGCTTTCAAAAATAAATTTGAATTTTCAAACCCAAAAGTTTAAATTTTAGACTGAAAAGTTTTAATTTTCAAACCAAAAAGTTTTAATTTTAAACTGAAAAGTTTTAATTTTCAAACCAAAAAGTTTTAGTTTTAAACCGAAAAGTTTTAAGATTAAAAACAAACTAAAAAAATGTGGCAGCTGGCAGGATTCGAACCGCTGAGCTATGACGCACATGAAGTTTTTGTGGGCAAAATTCAATTACATTCAAACAAACGAAAAAAAAAAAAATTAGACTGCTTTTTCATTTAGATTTTAAATCGAAACCAAAAGAAATTGAGAATGCTTGTAGGTATTTGGACGGTTTGAAATATTGTACAAAAAAGTTTGAAAAATTGATTAAACTTTATACGGGTTTAAAATTTAGGATCATTTTTTTAGCCGTGTATACTCCCAATTTTGTACACGAATGGTTGAAAAAATTTGTGATTTTGGAAATTTGATTTATATGAGAGGTAGAAACCCCACTTTTCCCTTTATTACCAGTTTTGGAAGTGGTAAAAGAGGTTAACCTCTTCTAACTCTTTACCTAATCTCAGGGGCGCAGCATAAATATTAAAATGACTTTTGTTTGAGTGCCCCCCTTTTCCCATCTTATTCCCAATTTTTCGAAGGTGTTCCAGATTAGCAGCATACATTTTTTTATCGATGACATACCCACTAATGGGTGTTTTAAATTTTTTTATGATCGGTCGGTCCGTTTATAAGTATGCAGTACAATAAAAATCCAATTTCATACAAACAAGTGGTTCAATTTAGATTGCGATATCATAGGGTAGGATCACCTAATATAAGTAACTAGGAGTGCTTCATCTAGTACTCTATGGTGCACCTATACACGAGTTTATCCCAAATAATACTTCATGCTGTACACTAAAACAAAGCGACAGTTGGAGAAGCTGACCATCAAAGGAACAACAAATAAACACCTATTCCGACTCTCGCTTTGTCAAAGGAACACGTAATTCAGCTCTCGAATTGCTTTGGAGTACCATATGGAGTTATCTATTTGGGAATATACTCTTGTGTGGGTGTAGCATGGATAACGCGATGGAAAACTCCAAGATATGACCCCCTTAAAAAACAAGTTGGGTAAGACCATTTCGGCTTTTATTTTATTTTTTTGTCTGCTATCTATGCGGTTGCTACGGAAAATGTGTGGAAGTTACACAGTTAGTGTAGTAAATAGAACACTTTTTTCCCTACACAGTAAGATGTCTATTTAAAAAAATATAACGAAAATAATAGCTTTTCCGCTTAATTTAAGGGGCTCATCTCAAAAAAAAAAAAAAAAAAAAAAAATTGGCCTTACAGCACTTGTTCTTTAAGGGTCTCATATGTCAAGTGGTCCTCTCCTAGGACAAATTGAATTTTTATTAGTTTCGACGTAGGGGTTTGAAAAAATTGGAAAATTGAGAAAAATCGTTGTTTAAGTTCCTACTACTAACTCATGTTTCTGGCTTTCATAATAAGTATATATTTATGTTAACTGGGATACGAGTATAAAAACAAAATCAACACTAATACAATAAACAAAGTCGTAATAAAAAACAATCATTCAAAGAAATAATATTTTCGTAAATTACGAAAGCGATGAATAACAATAAAAACCAAATGGCGAATTAATAAAAAGAATAAGATTCTATTAATAAAACTGAAACGAAAATTTCACGCTCAAGAAATACCCAAGGTTTATGAAAGGCAAAATCGGGACTACCTCAAGATGTAATGATGCAGAGGCGACCAAGTTACGTACATATATGTATAGGCAAGCTCTTCATTTTTATATTGTGTTAACGGCGGTAGTGCTTAGTTGGTTACAGGTTATCAAAAAATGTAGTCCGACAGCTAGATAGTGTCTAAACTCGCATAGCTTTGAGGAAGGGATTTTGAAGAAGACGGAGACGCTTTACCGAGTCACTGTCCAAAACGATTTTAGTTATCGCTGGAGTGGAATCATACGCAACTGTAAGTTGATGCGAGTGTTCCAATGGTTTCATGTCACGTACATACAGATGTATATTCGAATATACCCTGCAGAAAAAATATTAAATATTGAAAACTTATATGTTATAAGTATACCTAGTTAACATATTTTAGTTACAATAACTAACTCATAACTACTTCCATCTTTAGCAAGTTCCATGGACTATATACAATAACCTACAGAATGAGGCCTCCTTTCAAATAGCCGTCTCTACAAAAATGTCAAGCCCAGACGACATTATCAAGCAGGGATTGTCGAAAGTAAAAAGCTCAGACACTTTTAAAGATCAACAGTGACCGAAGGATGGGAGCGAATTCAAGAAAGAATATCTAATATCTTTAAACGAGTTAATCTTGTATATTTGTATATTTGTATGTTCGGACTATCTCGAGAACCGCTTGACCGATTGGGATGAAATTTGGCACAAAGATAGTATGATGGATTCTAAGACTACCCACTTTAGGGTTGCCACTGGGGGCGGTTTACAGGGTTGCCACCTATCCCATTTTTTTTTTAATTGTGGAGAAAGATATGCCAATATGGGTATCATATGAAAGGTATTTTCGGGGAGATACCAACTAAAATATTTTCAAGTAGAGTTGCCACCTAGGGTTGCCACCTTACCACAATATATTTGTATATCCGGTACTATCTCGAGAATCGCTTGATCGAATTGGCTGAAATTTGGCATGGTGATAGTATGATCGATTTTAAGACTACCCACTTTAGGGTTGCCACTTGGGGCGGTTTACAGGGTTGCCACCTATCCCTTTTTTTTAATTATGGAGCAAGATATGCCAATAGGGGTATCATATGAAAGGTATTTTCGGCGAGATACCAACTAAAATATTTTCAGGTAGGGTTGCCACCTAGGGTTGCCACCTTACCACAATATATTTGTATATCCGTTACTATCTCGAGAATCGCTTGGCCGAATTGGCTGAAATTTGGAATGGTGATAGTATGATCGATTTTAAGACTATGCACTTTAGGGTTGCCACTTGAGGCGGTTTACAGGGTTGCCACCTATCCCATTTTTTTTGTAATTATGGAGCAAGATATGACAATATGGGTATCATATGATAGGTATTTTCGGCGACATATCAACTAAAATACTTCCAAGTAGGTTTGTCACCTAGAGTTGCCCGCACTATATTTCTATATCCGGTACTATCTCGAGAACCGCTTGACCGTTTTGGGTGAAATTTGGCACAGTGATGGCATGCCTGATTCTAAGACTATCCACTTAGGTGTTGCCACTTGGAGGGCTTTTAAGGGTGGCAACCTATCTCATTTTTTTTTTGTTAATATTGAGTAAAATATGCGAATATCGGTATCAAATTAGAGGTATTTCCGGCGACATATCAACTAAAATATTTCTAAGTACAGTTGCCATCTAGGGTTGTCACCTTATCGCAGTATATTTGTATTACAGGGTTGCCACCTATTTAATTTTTTTATTTATGGAGATAGATATGCCAATATGGGTATCAAATGAAAGGTATTTTTGCTGACATACCAACTAAAATATTTTCAAGTAGGGTTGTCCGCTTAATTCCATTACGGCTACGAAAATTATAAAATTTTAATAATTTGCCCACATATAAAGGACAGTGTAACACGTCCTCACAAGTTTGGTAAGTAAAGTTAGCACTAAATTGATAGCACCGAGCAAGCTCGGTCACCCAGGTACTATCCATTATTCCAGTAGCTATAGCAACCGAAAACAGTATGCATATGTAGGATTCCACTGTTTATTTAATTACAAAATAATCAGCTAAAGATTAGTTTCATTTCCAACAGGGTATATACAGCTGATTGTTTCATGCGTTTTGTGATGATAAAGGCACTAGAACGGACAAACAATCATAAATTACAAATAATAATAAAGAGTCAAGATGTTTTTCGTCGTTTGCCTTCTGTCGCACAGAGCACATACTATGTACCTGGTTCTTCGTACGTCTATATTAGGGATGCCGATCCGAAGGTGGCGACAATTTCGAGATTTCTTCCTTTCATTTTTTCATGCCAATTTAAATTCGCGGGACTGATAAACGAAAATTCCTTTCAAAAAATAGCTTCTAATTTTACTTCACTTTGAAAAGTTTTCTTAAAAAGTTCAAAGCGTTTCAAAAAAAGAGTAATTTTTTAAACAATTAAGCAATTTTTTCAATCTTAACTAAATCCCGATTTTGTAAAATCAGATCCCGAAAATGCCGGGAGGTGCAAAGTATTAAAAATTGACATTCTTAGTCTACACATACATCTCTTTACTCACACATGTATGTATTGTGTAAGTTTTATGATTTTGCTTTCGATTTTTATACATTTTGTTCTTTCTTTCTTTAACTTATAGATAGTGCCGATATTTTTTTGTGAGTAATGACAGTTTCGAATTTCGCCATTGACGTTGATTATGGTCAACATGTGGTGGTGGTGGCGGTGGTCGTGGTCGGTTCCTTGCTGAATATGACGTTGGCCATAATGATGATTATAGCGATAATGATCACAATAGTGGGGAACACTTGGTTGTTCTTGTTTTTTTTTTATATTTGTTGGCAATGTGACGATGACAATGATGCCTCTTGTCGCTTTGACAAATGCTTTGTACACCACATGAGCAATGACAATCTATGGCATTATACTATCATCTGGCAACACCAAAGTCAATATACGATAGGTTTGTTTGTCTATATTTTTTGATTTGAGCTTTGGGCTGTCTCCTTCTCATTGCAGTTCTATAGTTTGTTCGAACCTGAAAAAACCGCAATCAATTGAGGCGAATGAAGCAATGTTTGGTGGTACAAAACTTGTTGAAAGTAATATTGAAACCGCAAAAGTTGGAAATGTGAATGTTAAGATTTTAAATATAGATTTGTATTTTATCTGTCCACATTGACTGAGGTCATGGAATTGTCAATGATGTGCGATGAAGTGTGAAAAACTAAGTTCAAGGTCCAAATGATTTTCATACTAATTTTAGCACATACTATTTTCTTATAGTGATATTTTGGTAATAATTAGCAAGCTTATTATAACAGAATTGGGGTATAATGTTTTTTTTTTGGATTTATTTAAAAATTCTTAAATTTAAATTTTTTGAAAAATCGCCTCACCAAAAATTCAGTTCGGCACTGCTCGATTATAACTATCTGACGATTTGACATGGAAAGATCCAAGTGTCAATAACTTTTAAGCATAATGAGCATTCTAAATCGATTTCCTCAATATTAGTTATGCCTCATAAAAATTGAAAAAAGGGCAATAACAAAATATTTTATTTTCAGCCAACACCTGGCTATGGCCAACATAATATTTGCAGTCAGTGTTAAAACAAAGTGTACACCATAAAATTGCAATTCCCTCCTATGATTCCTTCTTTTTGAATAATTTTGCAAATTTTTAAAATTTTTAAAAATTTTAAATCTTGAATTTTCCTGAATTTTTACTTCCATAAAAAATTAGCGAGACTTTTCAAAAAGAGTAGTGATTGATGGAAATTGCAATTTTATGGTGTATATTTTCTTTTTACAGTGACTGTATATTTCAACAAAAGTATAAACAAAATAGTTTCTCATAAGGTTATAAATAAAAACATTTTATTGCAATATTGATTTCTTTATATTTATTTCGGTACTTAATTTTGTCTATCGAAAGCTGGTTTTTCCAGTTTAACGAAATTTATTAAATTTCTCAGCACTTCCAATACGTCAAAAGTTGAGTTTATAAGAAAACTGCCAAACGGTATTAGCTCATTTCAATGATATCGAATCTTCATGATTAACGTGACGATGATTACGAATAATTATGATAACGATGAAGCTTTATTAAGCCAAGAGTTAAAGTATAATAAGTTTAGAATATTTTTTATCCGTCTAAAACACAAGGAGCATTGAATTGTGGAGTGTTAACTGGTACGAAATCAATTTCAGCATGTTGTGAAGCACACAAGGCGAGTATAGGAGTTAGGGTTGTGCAGTTTTTCATACAAATAGGAGTTTTGTAGGCCAGTCAATTTCACCATAATAATGTACAAGTTAGATTTTTAAGAATTTTTTTTATAGAGGGTGTTAAGTAATTTCTTCCATCAAAAAATAAAAACTATTTTGTATGGAAGAAATTACGCAACACCCTCGACGAAAAAAGTTTAAAAAATCGGGGAAATGTTTGCGCTACTTCTAGCTTGTACATTATTTTAGTGAAATGGACTGGCCTATAAAACTGCATACTCAGAAATTCGCTAAAAATTCTGCCAAAAAAGTAGAAAATATTTATGGCCGTTTTGCAAATTTTGAAAAATTCTCCTGAAAATTTTTAAGAACATTTTTTTTTTGTTTCTGTTATATAATTGCCTACATTTTAATTATAAAATTTTAGAAATACCATCTTAGTACCCTGTCTAACGAAATTCAAAGAAATTTAAGTGTAACCAAATTTTTGTGAGAGTGTATACGAATCTTTATTGGCAACATCCCTAGTAGAAGTGCAAACAAAATTATTTCCGATACAAACATATGTAACTACATTAATAATTACATAAGTACATACACATTTGATATGTTCTAAAACAACTTTGAATTTAATCAAGTTATGATCAAGTTAATAGAAATCAAATTCGCCACATAATCCAGGTGTTATTATTGCTCACCTGAGAGCTCACATCACATGCACATCCAAACGAAGTAAATTATGGATTAGGGTGGTGATTTCGATTGTGTAGAAGCGACATTTGTACATATAGAAAAATTAAAGTAAAAAGAACTCTAAATGCAGTTTAGTAATCCTGTAGCAATAGCTTAAAATTAAAACTGCAAGTACTTAAAATTAATATTATGCGCTAGAAATTGTTGAGAATTTTTTCTTCAACTAGATAACTATTTTGCTTCAGCACCAAAAAAAAAATCTTACGGAATCAATAACCCTACTATTTATATGAATGGTTCGGAAACATTCACTCACGTACTTTCGTATTCGCGAGGGTGAACATTAAATAAAAATTGTGGCTTCCCATTCGCGAATAAGAGCTTATATAAAAATTCATATTCTCGAATCAATGTAAGAACGTTCTTCTTGCCGTTCATCCCCAAAAATACCTTTGTATGTATACAGGGACTTTTTTGGGAACTACTTCGGGATTTTTCGAAAAGATCCTGTAGACAACCCCAGAAAAAACCGAAAACAACCCCGAAAAAAACCGGAAACAAACCCGAAAAAATGGCGGAATTATCGCAAACACCATACCCAAGCGATCCCAAAGCAGTTCCAAAAAACTTCCGAAATGATCCGGAAGGCAAACCTGAAATATCCCCGAAAAATTCACGAAATGATCTCGAAAAATTCTCTAAATGGTCACCGAAAAGCTCCTTACATTTTCTGGAATTAAACCAAGAACTCCCGATAAAACATTTTTTCTCACATTTCGGTGGGTATAAAAGCAATATCATTCCTCAAATTTACCACTCAAACGTTCTGCGTATGGGGGATTTTGACGCTAAACGCTAATGTTTTCACGTAGCATACGATGAGTATTCATGCATTCCAGAATAATTCGCGGACGTGAACGACGCGGCTTTTCTTATACGTTCCTGTTCGCGAATATGAATGTAAAAGAAGGTACTTGAAGGTAAAATATTTTAATTTATGTATTTTACGCTAGGATGGCAACATATTTACTTATAAAGAATGCTTTCTGTTGTAGACCACTACAAGGATTGGAAATATGTCACCCATTTAAATAGCCACCTTTAATATTAAAAGCGGCACATCTGTATTTCTGAATTTGGTTTCCTCGCAAAACTTACCCAGCTGTGCAAAATTAAGCAGATTAATACCCAGGTCGCGATAATGCTTCCCTACATTTACATACAAAACGATTGCCACCACAAATCCTAATCTACCAAAACACTTCTAACCTAGTGACTTTGGTGGAGGCATAATCGTAGGCATGACACGAAAATAGCAACCAAATTGCGGGATAAAACCCACTAACATAGTGCATGGATTGCACACCACATATTCGCAAACAATATGGGCTAGATAGTATTTGAATACCCAGTAGGAAATTCTTCGATATCAGATGTTGCGTCTTAAGCCAAGTACTAATTGTAATTTCGCCAGCAACATGAAATTGGCTTGTCGTGAAATGTTGCTAGCAGTTTTTAAATTTCTATTTTATTTATTCTTTGTTTATTTATCTCCCTTCTGTTATTGTTCCATTTTCAAGGGTCATTTTCAACAAATGTCACTTTTCGCATTGTTTTAAAATATGGACAAAATGGTTGCTAATGTCATATTGCGCAATATTTTGAGGTTGTGAATTTAGTACTACTTCGTAGTGAAACGCGAAGTTAGTACCTACCTTAATCAACTTTCGGTTCATTAAATTAGATATGATACATCTAGTGTATTTAGGTGTATACAAACTTACAATGCTTAGTAGCCCAATTTGCTGATGCACTTGTTTAAATCGTTTAGTGTTGAAAGTATAGTTGCTGGGAATTTGAAAAATCCTGATTTTAAGGGTGTGAGGAATGTCATTACCGCTATTTCGGGATTTAATGAAATAAAAATAATATAAGTGCCACATCCAGGGCTTAGGAGGTTGGGGGCTGAGAGCTTTTGTATTGAAAATACTACACATCAGCATTCCGAAGATGAGGAAACCAGCGTTAGGACCGAAAATGATACCAGTCGAGAAATTAACTCTCGCGAACAAGTGCTACTTTGGACTGTGTAGATAGCTGAGAAGTAAAGTCCTTTTTCGATGAACAAAGATCGCGCTCTATATGCTTCTAACCGTAACTATCCTGAGGTATAACTCGATATCATGGACACTGTTGACTAAAGATGAGTGGCCTTAGAGTATTGGAGAAACAAAATTCCAAGAAGTTCTTTCTATCAATCCAGCAGTGGAAGGGGGCGGACTCGACTGGGTCGAATGCAACGGTGGAAGATGACTTACCTTTTCGGATGGCCGAAAGCGTCTAGGCGGTGAAGCATAATATTTACATATTTTAGTAAAGGGTCGATTTCGGTAAGAACACCGTTGAACCAACTAGAAAGTATAATGAAAATCTTTCTCGTCAGTCATCTTAGGACTAAGCTTAACTCTATTTGATAGATAACCGAACAAACTCTCTCTATGGATGCCGAAAACGACGATTTAACTATCCGCCAAGGTTAGGATAATCATAGTTCCTACACTTCTGGAGCGGAATACCCCGCCTAACCTTGTCGATAAGTCTTTCCTCTTAGGAAGACAAAGGTATAAATCCAAAACCTTTCCGTCCCTTCTTACATGAAATATTTGAACTGCAATATCGGTATCCCGGCAATGTTATCGCCGATGTAAAGTTTCTCTAACGGTCTATAAGTTCTGTAGCAATACTGCAAATTGGCGTCACGTTTTTCCAACGCAATGGCGCGAAAATATTTGGCATCACATACCCGTCATCATCGCTACCATTCGCCCAAATACCTAATATACGAGGCGTCGGCGCCAGCAAATGCCACATACCACAAATTGTGGAACAATGGAGCCAAAATGCCAAAGTCAATAGACCTAGAGATGAATGGACGGAAGGCAAAAGCGAAAGATACGAACTCTAAATGTTGGCATGCAACAGCTTGTAATAATGTAAATGATGGCAAATTTGCATTAGAATTAGTCTGCTTATGTACGGAATGTATGTATGTAAGTACGTCCGTTTCACTATCGAATCATTGCTTGCTGCTGGGGCCATTTTTAGCCATAGCATTGCAGCCTGACTTGTGCGCGCCAATAGGTGTTTATGTCATGGCCAATGTCAGCTGCGGCAGCAACGCTAGCAGTTTTTGGTGTGGCACACATGATGAAGTAAACTTGCATCGACGGTGGCTGACAGCTGATGTGTTGCAGCTGCACAACTTGCAGCATGCACGTTGCAATCAAAAATAGCCAAACTAAACAAGGAGGGCAATCGTATGTGGCTAGGAACTCGCTACATAAACGTACAGTAGAAAATGAGATTAAAATTGGCTGCCAAGGCGAATAGTAAAAGTCAGTGAGGCAGCATTGAAACGTGAAGGTTAAACGATGTTAAGGAGGATATGAGTGCAAATAACAACTGGGTAGGTAAATGTAGCAAAAGCAAGCTGAAAAATGTTCAAAATAGTGCAGCCAATTTTCAAGTTCTATAAGTGTGTGTGCTTATTTTTCTATGCAACCGGCGTGTTTCGCAGACGGTAAGATATGTTTTATATTCTTCGCACAAAGGTTCGGGATGATATTGTGTGGATTAAGCATTCGCAGAAAGTGGGAGTAGTAAGTTTGAAAAATGCTATTGCACTTATATACCTATGAGTTGAATTTAGTTAAGTGAGCAACTTTTTTTCGAAGTTGTACTATCTTTCTGAAACTTTTTTGTATGGTTCACAACAACAAGAAAAAAATACATTTGGGCCAGTTTTTCGAAATTCGAATTATTTTCAAAGTTATAGCTATCCAAAAAAAAAACTAATGGCGGCGATATACCAACAGGTTATCATAACCTCTAACGAGATTTTTAGCCGAGCTTCTCTTTCCAACTTGTGGTGTGTTGCTTTTGAGTTTTCCTACAAGTCGACGGGACCTACAGTTTTTTGCCGACTCCGAACGGCACTTGCAAAGCAAATGAATTTTTTGCTGAGAAGCTTCTCATGGCAGAAATACATCCGGAGAGTTTTCCAAACTACTGCCGAGGGGCGACCCCGTTTAGAAAAATTTTTTTTCTAAATGTTACTTTTGCCGGGCATCGAACCGCCACGACTTGGTGTAGAAGGCCGAACACTTAACCGCTACACCACGGCGGCCGCCATATAGCTATCAACACTTTTCGAAATTCTGCACTTTTTGATGAATTTCTCACGATTGGTTAAACCGATTTTGTTAATTTTTTAAATACATATAAAAGATGGTATCTTCTACCAAACGACGATTAAAATTTTCGGGACAATATTTAGTCTTTTTCGGTACTATTTCGGGACGGTTCTCGGTGACATTTCGGAATTTTCAGGGATCATTTCGAGACATTTTCCGGATTGTTGCGGGAATAATTTCCCATTTATTTTTCTGAAATGTTTAACAATACTAAACGACACAAGAACTGAAAAACCAGACAGCAATCCTGAA
>CAXKVI010000001.1:3243051-3335551 GCA_964058755.1 Campiglossa producta | reverse complement strand
TGTGGCAATGTGAGTTCGCGGGTACATAGTAGATATTTGTAAAGTAGCATTTAGAGGCAGATTTTGGAAGTTGACTTCTAAAAACAAATAAATATCTTAACAGATTTTGTGTTAATGTGTGTTCCTAGGCATCCGAATCACATCGCATTTCAAAATGGGTAGCTCAACTTTGTCTCTAACAAAAATACGTTATCAGTCACAACTTCTGTTCCAGTATTTCCCAACCAGTGCAATACCATTTACACAGCAATTCGGAATCAGGAAGTGTTGCCAAATTTATAAATTTACCTCCTCTTCCATATTTTTAGCTCCAGTAAGGTACAGCTTCTAAATATTCCCGAAAATGTCCCAGAAGTGATCCTGGGAATAGTTACAAAATGGTCGAAAAATTATCCCGAAATCGTCCCAAAATAATCCCAAAATGGTGGCGAAACAGTCCCGAGATGATCCCGAAATAGTCTCAAAATAATTCCGAAAATGGTCCAGAAAGGATCACAAAACAGTCCCAAAATGTTGCCGAATCGATCCCGAAAATGGTGATGCAGTAATAATCCTGAAAATAGCTCCGAGGTGATCCCGAATATAAGCGCATATTTGTACAATTTGACAGGGTCTAGAGGGAATTATTTGTCATCTTTTAATAACTGAATAAAAATAAAGTTGTGTAGATCGTTAAATTTTTGTATAAGATTCTAACCTTAAGCTGCTAACCAAATTATCTGAGTACGATTAGTATCTTAGTACCTAGATGACCGAGCTTGCTAACTTTACTTACCTAAAATGACACCAAAATGACCATTAAATAATCCCAAAATAATCCTAAAATGATCCCAAAAAGACCCTAAAATGTTCCCAAAATAATCCAAAATTTAACCCAAAACTACCCAAATATGATCACAAAATGACTCCAAAATGATCCCAAAATTGTGCCAAATTAATCCAAAATTGAACCAAAAATGATCTCAAAATAGCCCCAAAATTATCCCAAAGTGACTCCTAATTGATCCCAAAATGATCCTAAAATAATCAAAATATGATCCCAAAAATATACAATACAAATGCATTACGGTAAAATGGTGAGCCTGGGCGGCAACCCTACTTGAAAATATTTTTGCTGGTATGTCGCAGAAAATACCTTTTATTTGATACCTATGTCGGCATGCATACCTTGCTCTATAATTTGAAATAGGTCGCAACCCTGCACACTCCCCAAGTGGCAACCACCAAGTGGATAGTATAAGAATGAATCATACTATCTATATGCCAAATTTCATCCAAATCGGCCAAGCAGTTCCCGAGATAGTCCGGATATACAAATGTACTGCGGTGAGGTGGCAACCCTAGTTGTAAATATTTTAGTGGGTATGGCGCCGAAAATACCTTTCATTTGATATCCATATTGGCATATCTTGCTCCATAATTTAAAAAATTGAATTGAGAATTGATTGTAAAACCAACACCCCCCCACCCCCCACCCGCCCAAGCTGCAACCTCCGCATTTCCTACAAATGTTGAAACTATTCAAATGAGCCTCAGTGTATGTTCGTTAGCTAAGCAAACTGATTATTTATGTACATATGTTTGTGATTTTCTTTATTATTTTAATTTTATTTTGTATGACATTTCTGTTTCGTCAGGTGAAAAGCTTTTGTTGTGGGTGTTGTTGCTTTCGCTGGCATGGCATATTTATTTTGGCAATTTCTATTTTTACCCTCACATTTGGCTGCTTAGCATTCCAAGTCAACTGGTTGGCCGCTACGCGTTCTCTCTTTTGTGTCCGTTTGTTGTTTTTGAAATATTTTTTTTTATTTCCTGGCACGCGGCCAGTTGCGAACGCCCCTCATGGGTTATTCCAAAAGGGTTGGGAGAGCTTGAGTACATTGACCCGAATGTTTCGCCTCAAAATGTGATATTGTAGAGGAAATTATGCGCTTAGTGACAATAATGTGCGAGCAAAGCAATAACAAATCAATAAAATGGAAATAAAAGAGACGAATTTTATTGTGAACGTAATTTAGTTATTAGCATTGGCGTGGGTTTGTAAATAAACGAAATTTTTGGAAATGAATTAGGAAAATAGTCTTTTATTCTCGAAAGTATACTTTTGGGAAATGAAGTCCGTCTGCAAAGGAACGACGCAATACTTTGCGTCGTTTCCTCTACGAAAGAGTTTCCCAATGCTCTCACCATGTTCTTCCATAAGTCAGAAGGCCATTAGATCGGTGGACCCAGCTCGAAACCTCATACATTTGGAGGTTAACAGTGATGTGAAGTTTAGAGCTATAGTACAGATATTTGTGTCTTTTAAGGAATTCTATGGAACATTTGTTGTCGAGAGAGAGGGTCGAGGTGTTGTGGCAGAAATTTGCTGCAAAATTCTATGTACGGTCTCCAGAATACAAGAATGTATGAAACTGGTGTCGCTGGTCTAACAGCACTACTGTTTACAGTAAAAAAAGTTGCGCATAACCCCGAAAGCTTTTACTGGCGTGAAGGGAAGCACCCCTTTTTAAAGCTGGGCAGCTGACTGCTCCTTCTGGGCCAAAGCTAGTATCCATAAAAACAGTTCCTGAAGGTTTGGGTATGCTACGGCTATGGATATCTCTTTTGACGAAATGCATCCGGTTCGCTCCGGTATTACTCCGGCTGTCTCGGGAGGGATTAGGCCCCTTGAAACTCTGGGTCCATATTTCAGTCGCCTTTTACTACAGCCATACATTCATTTTTTTACAATTCATTCTAACCCCACTGCCACTGCAGTCACCTTCTAAGTTTTAAATGAACTTCAGCGAGCACCCTATTGAGTTATTCCACAAACTTAAACATGCAAAAACTGTCAGTCATTTTAGCTTTGAAAAATTCAAATTCTCTCCCGCCAAACTTTTATTTATTTTGCCATTTCCTTTCAATTAAACTTTGGCTCTGTCTTAATATTTTCCATTTCGTCCCCTTTGCTTTGATTGAGCACGCAATGCACATTTACTGCACGTACGCACATCCAGCCAGCACATACGTTGCATTACTCACTAAACGCCTCTTTGGCTCCCATACCCCTTCCTAAACTTCAACACAATTGCTTTTGTAGAATAGCTCTAAAAGACTTGCGGTTTCTTGGCCTTTGTTTGCTTCGTCTTTTTAATTTTACTTCAAAGTTTGGGTGCATTTTTCGGTTTCGATTTCGCTGTTGTCATAGCTCGTCTACTTCGCGCTCCCCTTATTCAACCATCCTACAACTACGCGCTTTATCCCTTTGTGTTTGGTGCCTTTCCAATTGTGTTTCAGTAATTTTTGAAGTCACTCTGTGCTGCTTTTGCAGTTGTCACCGGTTCAATGAACGCCGTACATATTGCGTCAACAGTGGCAGTGACAGTGACAGCGGCCACAACAACGTTTTAGTTGCGAAGACTACGACGAAATAAACACGTTCCGTCTCAGTCGTCCTGCTGCCCCATAGCCCTATTGCCCCATCACTACACACAACCACCACCAACGGAGACCGTTCTGACTCCCTGCAGCCCCTTCTGTTCGCCTGTCATAAGCAACAAACGAACTGTATGAAATTGCAGCGATTTGAGCGAAATGAGCTCATTGCGAATGTTGGCTGGCGGTTGGCGGCTGACTGGATGCCAATGACCAGCTGCGACGCCAATAAGGGAGCCTGCACCAACCGAAAAATGTTTGGCCTTGGTCATGGATTTGCAAGTTATTTTTAATTTTGCAGTTCGTTTTGATTTTATTATGTTTTCGCTGCTTTTTTCGTTTATATGGCGAGTATTTTTTGGTTGTTTTTCATTGGCTCTGAATGATTGAAGTGAATGTAGATAAACTGAATTACATACTCTTTATGATAGGGATAGGGATAGAGATAGGGATAGGGATAGGGATAGGGATAGGGATAGGGATAGGGATAGGGATAGGGATAGGGATAGGGATAGGGATAGGGATAGGGATAGGGATAGGGATAGGGATAGGGATAGGGATAGGGATAGGGATAGGGATAGGGATAGGGATAGGGATAGGGATAGGGATAGGGATAGGGATAGGGATAGGGATAGGGATAGGGATAGGGATAGGGATAGGGATAGGGATAGGGATAGGGATAGGGATAGGGATAGGGATAGGGATAGGGATAGGGATAGGGATAGGGATAGGGATAGGGATAGGGATAGGGATAGGGATAGGGATAGGGATAGGGATAGGGATAGGGATAGGGATAGGGATAGGGATAGGGATAGGGATAGGGATAGGGATAGGGATAGGGATAGGGATAGGGATAGGGATAGGGATAGGGATAGGGATAGGGATAGGGATAGGGATAGGGATAGGGATAGGGATAGGGATAGGGATAGGGATAGGGATAGGGATAGGGATAGGGATAGGGATAGGGATAGGGATAGGGATAGGGATAGGGATAGGGATAGGGATAGGGATAGGGATAGGGATAGGGATAGGGATAGGGATAGGGATAGGGATAGGGATAGGGATAGGGATAGGGATAGGGATAGGGATAGGGATAGGGATAGGGATAGGGATAGGGATAGGGATAGGGATAGGGATAGGGATAGGGATAGGGATAGGGATAGGGATAGGGATAGGGATAGGGATAGGGATAGGGATAGGGATAGGGATAGGGATAGGGATAGGGATAGGGATAGGGATAGGGATAGGGATAGGGATAGGGATAGGGATAGGGATAGGGATAGGGATAGGGATAGGGATAGGGATAGGGATAGGGATAGGGATAGGGATAGGGATAGGGATAGGGATAGGGATAGGGATAGGGATAGGGATAGGGATAGGGATAGGGATAGGGATAGGGATAGGGATAGGGATAGGGATAGGGATAGGGATAGGGATAGGGATAGGGATAGGGATAGGGATAGGGATAGGGATAGGGATAGGGATAGGGATAGGGATAGGGATAGGGATAGGGATAGGGATAGGGATAGGGATAGGGATAGGGATAGGGATAGGGATAGGGATAGGGATAGCGATACATGCACATTTATAATTTTTTGGCCAGTCTAATGTATGTATGTATGTTTAACTTTTTTGTCCTTTTTTATGTTTTTTGGCGTTTGCCACTGACCGTGAGTGTGATGTGCTCGAATGCAACTCGGCAAACTTGGTTGGCGTCTATACGCCTGAATTGATTTGGTCGATGTGGGGAGATTTAATTGTATTTTTCTTATACATACATACCTATTCACAAACTTGCCAAAGCGCATCTGTATCTACGTTTACTTGTAGATGCAAAAAAATTTAAAACAAAACTCATAAATTTTAAAGAACTGCAACAGGGGAAAAACACTAATCAAATATCTAAAACAAAAAGTAGTAAACAATTTATTTCGCTTTTGTGTCAACAAAAATGAGGAACTACAAATGGTTGAAGGACTGATAAGAGTTCTTGGTATGGGTGTGTCAATACATTTCTATATTTACTCAAACTTGCGTCTTTCACCACATCATCCAGACGTACAAAGTTTTGCCTTGGGTTAGGAAATTGAACTGATTAATTCGTGGATACAGCAAGGGGCGAGTGGCGAGCAGAATATCAAAAGCTTGTCCCATTCTTACGGACGAAGAGACGCATATCTACGCACCAAAAGAATTTCTGTCTTCAAGTGCTATATAGTACGTATTATTAGTATTTGTAATATTTGCGAATCATGAGTACTTTGGAATTTTTTTTCGATAACAAAGTTTGCGCACAAAAAAAAAAAATAAGAAAGCAGTAACTAGAAAACGATAAGTGGTGAAATCCAAAAAATAACTAAAAAGATCGCCTGCAAGAAAGGCACTGCACTTTACTAATGGGATTATGTTAGACTGGGCCAAATTAAATAATTTTTTTTAAATTTGATATTATTATTTATTGTTTAACATGACGAAAAAAATATAAATTTTTAGAGATTATCATTGCCAGTAAAGATTTTTTGGACTGATCTCAAGTAATTTGGCTTTTTAAGAAAAGTTTATACCCACGAATAATAATAATATTTTCGGGCTCTTCACATTAAAATTATGCAACAAAACATAGGAAAATTTACCTACCACCCTACGCTGAACTGCAATAGATATGAGATTTTGTAATGTTGAATGACTTTTTTAAATTTTTTTCCACATTTTATTTCTAGACATGAAATTTATCGCATAAAAAGTGCTAAAAAGCAATGTATACAACCAAATAAACAAACTGCACGCATATAAATACAAAGCAGAATAATACGAAAGTTCAACGCCAGCGATAAGGCAATGACAATGGCGAAATTATCTGTGTACTGTTTCTTGTCTTTATTGGCTGTTCCCTACTCATATTTGTTGGGACGTAAACACGAATTGTTCCTAACACTTCTGTACCAGTTCTTATTTGGAGCAGTTTTGATTAAATCTTGATGGGGTACAGTTGCTTGTTAAATATATTTTTTATAATTTATGGCATATTATGGTGTTTTCTGTTATTTTATTTTTTTTTTGGTTATTTTCATTTGAATTTATTCTATCATTTTTTTTTATTTTGTATTATTTTATTTTATTTCAATGGAATGAAGTGATCGCCTGCGATTAGTCCCGTATCCATTTCTCCGCCATCCATTTCTTTACAATCCTTCGATGACTATAAGAGGCGTAATTGGACAAAGTTGAATGCACTCAGCACAAGCTGACATTTGACTACTTGCGTTATATTAATATTTTAATATTTTTTTAATTAAAAGATTTGTTGTCCAACAGTCAACGTTGTTTTCCATCCAACATCCATTACCTTCCCCAATATAATTTATATTCTCCCAACAGGCAACGCACATATTTTATTTGAGCTACAAACACCCTTGCAAGAAGAATAACTTGGAAGAAGATTCACAATGTAGGTATTTGTAAGAAAAAAATATATATAAAAATGTTAGCTTTAATTTTTTAGCTTGGTTGGTTTGTTTGCTGAGTTTATTAAATCATATTTAGCTGATGTTGAGTTGCGTGTTTATTTGCAAATAATTTAGTTAGCATTTATTACTCACCGCACAAATTTACGACTATTTAGTCTCTCTTAATTTGATTTAGCTCTGCACTCATATTTTTTATTGGAAATGTTTACTTGTTAGGTATGTTTGTCTGCTTTTTACTCATATTTTTCGTCAAGTTGACGTTATCTCCGGTTAAGAAAATTATCTTTGAAATTGCTTTTGCGTGAAGGCTGCTAGCAGGTTGAAGTAGATGAATTGGTAATAAGTTTATAAGGTTTAATAAGTTTTTGAATTCAACTAACTTATAGACTACTGAGTGGAAGATCAACTATCAAACATTTTTTTGAGGAAAGTTACATCTCAGAGTTTTATTCAAAACAGTATTATCTGAGCTAAAAATTCCACGAAGGTAGTCTTTGTTTTAAACTTTTCCTGATGTACGGTATTCAGATAGAGACGACAGACCTTCCCTGATTACTATCGACCGCTACATCAAATCTAATACAACCTTAAACTTTTCCTTAAAACTTCCTTCCAACTTCCATTTAACCGTGAACTGGTTCACTGGCTCAATAGACTACCTAAGTAAAGAAAGATTTTCCAAAAACAGTATCTATTATATATAAATGCGCAAACATAACTGGTTCATCCCTTTTTTGCAATAACCACAATTCTAAGGTATATAAAATTTGGTATGTATCGATATGTTTTGCCGAGCAGGGTGGCCGAAAACAAACCAAAAATTTAAAAAAATTAATTATAATATGATTTGAAAATCACACCACTGCAAGTGCTATACACGCATTCGCTTTATAGAGCCGCTGTTATGGGTGTATGTATGTAGGTATGACCACATACATTGTGGTGTTTGCATTCATTGCAGTAGGGTGAGTTGTTTTGTTGGCAGCAATAAGATAACATGAGCCAGCGCGTCAACTTTATTGAGCTTAGGTACAAACAGTGTTTACAAAAACCAAATCTGTGCGTGGGGATTCATAGAAGCAAATGCTTTTGAAAAAAAGCACAAATAAGCTATATCATGCACAAGGCCCTTTGTGGCTAGACTTAGTGAAATGAAATAAAATGGAAAATTGATAAAATTAAAAAAAAAGTAAAATCAGAAATAGAAAAGTGATTTAAAGTAAAAAAATAAAATTTGTTGGAAATGAATGGAAAGGGAATAATGTAAAATAAATAAAAATGAAACAAAATGAAATAAATAAAAGTATTAAATTAAGAAAATAATAGGAAAGGAAAGGAATGGATATAAGGAAAATAAAGGTAAGTTAAGGTAACGAACGGAAAATATGACAGAAAAATCAAAGGGAAAGGAAAGGAATTGAAAAGAAAAAAGGAAGAGAAGAAAGGAAATGTAATGTAGGTAAAGCAGTGGAAAAGAGAAGCAAAAGGAGAAAAACAAAGAAAGGAAAGAAGGAAAAAAGAAGGGAAAGAAAAGGTAGCGAGGAAGAAGGTATGGAAAATAAATGAAAATAAAAAGAAAGAAAAATAAAGGAAAGAAAGGTAATGAAAAGCTAAAAAAAATAAATTAAGGAAATGAATGAAAGAAAAAGAAAAGCAAAGGAGTTGCGGAAAGGAACAAAAGAAAATAAGGAAACGGTAGGAAAGGAAAGGTAAGAAAAGGAAAGGCAAGGAAACGAAATGACAGGAAGGGAAATTTAAGAAAAAAAGTGAAAGAAAATATAGGTAAGAAAAAAATAAAAGAAAAGAAATGAAATGAAAAAAAAAAATGAATAAAATGAAAGGAAACTAAAGCAACGGAAACGAAAGGAAAGGAAAGAAAAAGAAAATAAAAGGAAAAAGGAATGTAATGGAAATGGAAAGAAGGATCAGGTAAGAATATAAAAGAAACGAAAAGAAAGAAAAATAAAAGAAAAAAACAGAAAAGAAAGAAAGAAAGAAGGGAAATAAAATGAAATGAAAGAAGAGAAAAGGAAAGAAAAGGAAATAAAAGCAAATGAATGCTAAGGAAAGGAAAGGAAAGAAATACGTATGAAGACGACCTAAGAAGAATAAATAATTATCAACATTGAAACTATATTGCTGAATGGTGTAAAGAGGGAGGAAAAAGCAAAATGAATAGGAATGTATAGAAACTAAAAATATACAAAATATGGAAAAGAAAGGAAAATTTAAGAAATAGCGAGAAGGTAGTAAAATAAAATAAGGTTTTGTGGTTGAATTTCAACCACTGGGCGAACTCTAGTTATCTTTAAATAAAGAAACGCATGTACTGCGCATCACCGAGATCTACTAACTCTTAATCCATTTTCTCGCAACAAAAAATAGTTGAAGTCTTTTATTTTGACTGCCACTTCCTCCTTGTAATAATTAGATTTCCTGCTCCAACGCCAAATAACTACGCACCTTTAGTATGTGCATACATTCACATATCTATACTTTACAGTTTTAAGTGCCGAGGAATGGCAATCTTTTCCTATCTTCCTGTTTCCGTTTGCGCCCATTTCTAATAACTAACACGAAAATGATATTTAGCACAACTGCTGAGGTCTCACACAAGCCACCGAACACCGTACAGTATTTTATGCGCTCTGCTTAATCAATTCAAAAGCGGCCTAATCACACCAATTCAAGTTAAATCAAACAAAACCAAACCAAAATCAAGCTAACCGTATGAAGCGAGGCAAAACCGTTGCCTTGATTTAGCTATTTCCTGTGTGCTGTTCCTGTTGCTGTGTTGGCATTGTTGTTGTTTGGTTGGCCACTTATTGCCATTACTGCCACCAACAACAAGATCGCTAACTGATTTCCTTAACAATCTAGGTACCAACATTTTATGTATTTAATAGTTAAACATCTGTTTGTGCAAAGAGGCAACTTGTTGCAACAACATTAGAACGGAAGTGCTTCCAGAACCGGCTGCGTGAGAGAGAGAACAAGCCTACTTGCAAGGTAGTTGCCAAATTGCTACAAAAAGAAATGGTGTGGTTAAGAAAATTAAGTAGGAGTACCGGGTAAGTAAGTCAGCAACAAGTGGAAATAAGTGGCTTATTGCTTCCGATTTGAAGTGTGAGTATGAGCGTGGGTTTGTATGAACACAATGTCCGCACAAGTTTGGCACAGTTGTATTAAATTATGATGAACGGAACACTGTCATCTAGGCTGGCAATGTTAATGGCAGGAAAAATTTAATCAAAGCGCTAACTAGTGCAAAAGGTAATGATTTTCTACAAGAGACAACCCAATAAACAAAAGCAAAAATTTTGTTATTTGAATCGAAGCTGTGTTATTTATTGAAACTGAATTCTTCTCAAACATTAATTTTTTACTTAAAAACCAGTTGAAAAATACTTGAAAAAGACATTTCGGTTCCATTTTAGTCTTGTCACGTTTGAAATTTGTTTGAGAATATTAAAGTTATGAATATCGAATTCAATAAAGAAAGTATCGATAAAGAAAATAGTTTGAGAACACTTTGAATAGCTACTTGATATGAATTTGAGAATTAGCATTTGAGGTTTGAGTACGAGTGTATTTCTCAAATAGTAACTGAACAAAAAGGTTTATTGGGTTAGGCATGGAAGTAGAACTTCACAAACATATTTTGAATTAATCAATGAATTAATTACGGCACGGCATGCAGGAAGTAATATTTGGTGACGTCAATCATGTTAGGAGACACCCGTTAACTCATATTAAGGATATCCGTTACTACGTAGATCTTTTTAGTTTTTACATTTTTTTATAGCTGGGAAACCATGTTTTTCAAGCTAGTTTTTATTTATAGTAGGTACATCTAGTCTGAATAAATAGTCATCATTCTTCAGTCAGAGGTTAGTAATGGAGCTTTACCTTGACATACGCCAAGCTCTTGCCCAGCTATTTAATGGGTAAATTTCTCAAGACCGGAAAGAACGTACCTGGAGTACACTTAATTTTCTAGAGCCTGCCATGTCCCGCTCACAACAACCCAATTGGGTCAGTAAATGAGGGCGAAAAATGCCAGGTATTAAATAATATGGTTTTTTTGGTGTGGGAATAAACAATAAATTTATCAACCGGAACTGCATTAGTACTAACTGTAGTGGAAGTGAACCAGTTTATCTGTCCGCTAACTCCTTTATGAAAAACACCACGGTATACAGCAACTGCAGTACACCCTAATGCTACGTATAATCATTCAAGAAGTAAAACAATTATATCAGCGGATGGGAACATTTATAGTAAATACTTTCCTGTTTGACCAATTAAATTGTTAAGTATTTGTTTGTTAAGTAAGTTATTAAAAATAATTATGTTAAACTGAGACTTCCATATAAATTTAGAAAAAAATATAGATAAAATAATAAAGTCGATTCAAATAATGTTCCACTTTAGAATTCGGTTACTATTTCGGTTTGCTGACTGTGCTAGAGTTGAATCAAGAATAAGTGCTTCAAATTGTCGCTCGCTTGCCAGAGGCATGAATGTGCCATTTTTCCAGATTTGCGATAATAGACTCACGTGATAACCCTCTTGTTTCTCTACGATTCACGAAAATCCTGGGTTGCCAAACTGCAAGGAACCCCGGGAATTTGCAATGCCATTTTCATGAATGTGCAGCTCATCATCATCAATTATTGGAGCTTAACCATCTAAGCGATTTTGGCCGTTGCCAGTCATTCCTTTTTAGCGATAACTGACGCCAATTGGAAGCCCCAAGGGAGTTCAAGTCATCCTCCACCTGTTGTTTCCATCTTAGTCGAGGTCTCCCCCTTCCGCTGCTGCCGAATTCAGGTAACGATAGGAAAACCTTCTGTGCTGGAGCCTTTTTTCCATTCGCATAACATGGCCCAGCCAGCGGAGCCTTTGGGTCTTAATGCGCTGGACTATGGACAGATCTGCGTAAAGCTCGTACAACTCATCGTCAAATTTCCTTCGATACTCGCTGCTGGCATCACGGGAAAGACCATAAATCTTCCGGAAAACTTTCTCTCAAATACCACAAGGGCCATCTCATCACAGAGAGAGACTTATAGAGCGTGATCTTTGTTCTTCGAGAGAGGAATGTGTAGTTCAATCTCTGAAAATTGTGCCAGAAAAACGAATGTGCTGCATATTCTTCTGGAGCAGCGAAAATGTTTAAACACTGAAATATTAACTTTTCGGTTTTCCAAGTATACGCCATGGTGTCTTTTGTTGAGTACAACACATTCATGTTTCTGGCAAAACGAAAATTTTAAAAAATTTAAAAATACAATTTGCGCCAGAAATATAAAAACGAAAATTTAAAATGTTTACTTTGGATATATATACATATGTATATGTCGAAAAAAAAAAAAACTAATGGCGGCGATATACCAACAGGTTATCATAACCTCTAACGAGATTTTTAGCCGAGCTTCTCTTTCCAACTTGTGGTGTGTTGCTTTTGAGTTTTTCCTACAAGTTGGCGGGACCTACAGTTTTTTGCCGACTCCGAACGCACTTGCAAAGCAAATGAATTTTTTGCTGAGAAGCTTCTCATGGCAGAAATACACCCGGAGAGTTTGCCAAACTACTGCTCAGGGGCGACCCCGTTTTAGAAAAATTCTTTTTCTAAATAATTTTTGATGTTACTTTTGCCGGGCATCGAACCGCCACGACTTGGTGTAGAAGGCCGAACACTTAACCGCTACACCACGGCGGCCGCGAGGAATTAAAGGAATTTTAACGTAAAACTTTATAAATGTATAGTGAGATATAACTGGCAAAAACCTATTTACGTTAAAAACTAAAATTTCAAATTTTGCGACAGGAATAAACTTTCAAATACGATTTCCCAAAATTTTAATTTTGGCACATTCATGATTCTGGCAAGCGAGCGACGATACGATAAATTTCGAAAATAGTTAATCAAAATAACAAGCTCTGATTCACATTAGACATGTATACCTATGCATATGCAGATGGACAGTAAATATCCATTTTTTTTCAAAATTTTAGTGGGGATTAAAATAAAGGCCACTAGAAAGAAATTCTGATTGATAATGTTTTTTTTTTTTATCACTTTCATTTTGTCTTAAGCGGAGATTTGTCTGCCATATAAACAAGCTCATAAGAAGAAAATACTCGCAAAGTTTGAGGTAAGGAAACTGCAATGCCTTCAACTTTTTAAACTGCGAAATTGAAGCGCAAATAACATGAACAGAAATATAAACAAAATATTGCACTCGTTATATGTATGTATGTATGTTGCACAATACATTTGTATAAAAAAAAAAAAACAGCATAACCATTTATTAAAAGTGAAATTACAACAAAATTTCTGAGTTATATAGTCATACAAGCACGGGTCGTTGACGCAGCGCTGCCGCGTCGTCAAAGAATTATCTGAAAGTAAACAACAGGCAAACCTCTAGATGACTGATCGGTCCGCAAGTTGCGTGGAGGGGCGGCGGTGGGCTATACTGTAAGTAAGGTCGTGCAAAAGAAACGACGACTACCCCAATACATTGTGAATTGAGCTGACACATCACCAAAGCCGGCACTGCTGCTACCGATCGCTTCGCACGTCCGACAACATTCAAAGTTCTTTGACTGATTTTGTGAGGCCTTGGGCTGCGTTATTTGTGTATGTCAATAATAAGCAAAACTCAACGTCCCTCCTGTAGGCAATAGAATGACCAGCGAAGCGATGGCAAATTTCAGCGAATTTCTTCGTTTTTGATGTTGTTGGTAGGGGCAGGAGAGGTGAGTGCATACGCATGTAAAATATTTCAATTCAATTGATTCGCGAATTTACTATAAGAACCAATAGGTATGTATGCATGTGTAGGTATGTATCGTTGCATGATATACTGGAAGCTGCGATTCTTCCAACTAGTTTAAGCAACAAGATTTAGGTGTGGCCAAACCAAATAGGATTATGTCAATACTTGATGATTCGGAAGGTAAGCCGATTTCAAATACTGCTTTGTCACACACTGTGTAAAAAGAGTTGTAAAATTAAATAAATGATGCCTAAAAAAATAATTCAAGTTTATTGCAGGATGAATGATGGTTAAATTATTGTGATTCACTTCACATCAGTTACCCGGTTGACAACCTCTTCTTTCAAGATCGTGAAGAATTGAGTTTTCGACTAAGAACCAAAGCAGGTGGGAAAAATCATCTTGCTAAGTCTTATCTGATCATAAGCATCTCTCCTTAGACAGTTCAAGTCTCTCTTGACCTGAAAATTTCTCCCAAGGAGTCCTACTAAGTACCAAAGTCGAAAACGAAACCGAAACCTTAACCGTAACCGATTAAAACCGATTCATTTTTCAAAACCGAAACCGACACCGAAACCGTAACTGTTATTTTGATCTGAAAAAGAACGAAACCGAAACCGTTGCAAAAGCCGGAACCGGTTCCAAACGTTTTTGGATTTTTTTTATGCCTTTTTTCTTTTTGTGGGAACACATTTTCTTTTACCTAAGAATACTCTGAATAGCTTTCATGGAAGATTGTCGAGCAATGTTACAAAATACACATTTTGACCTCAGCATCAAATTCCGAAAGAGGAAATTTAGCTATAGGTGAATGATGGCATCGAGAAAAAATTTGACGATTTATTTCATTTAGTTTCCATTCTAATATTTTTCTATTAGAAAAAGTAGTAAATTTTTTTGGAATTTATTTTGCAGAAGTTAAGATTCAGACACAAGTAAAAAATGGCGTTCCCGTTTTTCGAAGTTAGCCTCCAAAACTAACTTACGGGCCTTCGAAGTTCGAAGTTAGACCCTTCGAAAATTTGGTTTTCTCATTGGTTTGTTTAAAAAATTTAAAAAATACAATTTCAAGAATGCTATGCCCACATTAAACCTTTATCAACAAAACAATTGGAAAACCAAATCTTCGAAAATCCGTAAGTAGGTTTTGGAAGCTAACTTCGAAAAACAGGGAATGCCATTTTTTTTAATTATCTCTAAATCTCTTCAAAAAAGTTGATTTAGTTTAATACCCAGAAAAAAGTTGATTTTGTCATAGGTATAGTGTTATTATATTGGAAAACTGTTATAAAAATTCAGCCCTATTTTGTATGTAGCTACATACCTATTTAAGTTTTCGTGATCGGAACGAAACCGTAACCGAAACCGGAATAAATTTTAAGAACGCAACCGGAACCGAAACCGAATCGTGTTGCAAAACCGAAACGTTATTTTAATCGGTTTCATACCTTGCTAAGTACTCAAAGTTCAATCAGGCTTACCAATAAAATTGGACAGAACGATTCCGCTTGGAATGAATGTGTCTTATTTCAAGAATTGGGGGCATAACCCGCTCTAAAAGTGTTGGCGTGAAGATTCAAATAAAGAATAAAACATATCTTTGATTCGATGGAGATTCAAATCACAAATAAATGATCGATGAATTAAATCACAAAAAGTGTCTTTCGAAATCACGCAACCCTGCAGGTCTCCCGTTTGGATTTTATATATATATATTATAATTCATTTTTAGGGCTTAATGAACTCTCATAATATTTCATCGCACAATAACACGGTTATCTCCTTTGCAGCTACTGACTCCTATGTAAATAATCTGTTTTATATTTTAGTTACATATTTTATTTTATTTTTCATTGTGTGGAAAAATTGAAGTGTTGGTAAAAAAATGAAAGCAAAAAGTGGTGAGTGAAATTAAAAAAGGAATTGAAATACAAAAGATTAATCCTAAATACGCGTACGTACGCATGTGAGTGCGTGATTAAAACCCTGCCGGGAAAAATTTAACTGCATACCAATGTTATTTGGGATTAGTAATTTGGAATCAGAAATTTGTTGTTTGTTTAATTTGCTTTTCAAGGGAACTGAATCTGCCCTAAGGAACCCACTGTGTTTATGTCGCCTCCAAAGACACCTGCTAAGAGTTTAAGATTTAAATTTGCTAAGAAGCTTTTAATGACAGGAATGGAAGCAGAGAGTTAAAAGAAATTTCGTATTAAAATACTTTTCGAGATTTTAACCAAACATTCCTCGCAGGGAAAATATGCGTGGTTGTGTGTGTAGGCAAGCTTGTGTGAGTGAATGACTTTTTAATAAAATTTTGCCAACGGCGAAGTTTTCTGTGGAATTGCGGAACATTCACGAATATAAACGCACTTTGCACGCGGCTTACCGCGTCAGCTTCAATTCAACAACAAACTATGGGACATACGCAGCTACGCATTGGGGGTGGTCGCACCTCCTTTTTGTGCATGTGTGGCACTTGACTGGCATTAGGAGCAACGGATGGCGCATTTTGAATACGGCCGTGGGCTAACCGTCTGCTCTAACGGCAAAGAAAGAGTGTCGCGCGCATATTTAGGTCTCTTCTGTAGATGCAGCCCCCTTACGACCTCGTCACAATTAATAATGAAACAATGTGTTTATGTACGACGGCGAGTGTGTGGATTTGTTTTATGACTATACACGCAGCTTACGCAACTTTCCTTTGGCAGTTTTTAGCACCCTGATATATTTTAATTTTTATTTTAAATCAGTGAATTTTTTTTTTGTAAAATATTTCATAGCCTTTGGGCTTTCATACATTTCAAATGAATGTGGTAAGTCGGATTCTTGCCTGCGACTTTGTTTTGTTTTTAATAAAGTCCTTATGAATTTGTTGCCTAGCATTAGCGGGATTTTGTTGGTTGAATTGCAAAGCAAGAATGAATTAAGGAGCACATATTGCATGCTTTTCGATTCTAAATTGGTGTGAGAAATTAAAAAAAGGATAATGATATACATATGTTTCTGCTTTGTATACAAAATCGACGATTTGGATTCGATACTCGAACATATTTTAGCATAGCAAAGCCTTTAATCAAATGTTTCATGAAGTTTTGTAAAAAAAAATGTAACTAAATTAAACTAAAAAATAATATAATATAAAATTAAGTAATATAAAATAAAAGTAAATTAAAATAAAACAAATGAATTAAAATAAAATAAAATAAAATAAAATAAAATAAAATAAAATAAAATAAAATAAAATTAAATAAAATAAAATAAAATAAAATAAAATAAAATAAAATAAAATAAAATAAAATAAAATAAAATAAAATAAAATAAAATAAAATAAAATAAAATAAAATAAAATAAAATAAAATAAAATAAAATAAAATAAAATAAAATAAAATAAAATAAAATAAAATAAAATAAAATAAAATAAAATAAAATAAAATAAAATAAAATAAAATAAAATTAAAATAAAACAAATAAATTAAAATAAAATAAAATAAAATAAAACAAAATAAAATAAAATAAAATAAAATAAAATAAAAAAAAAAACAATAAAATAAAATAAAATAAAATAAAATAAAATAAAATAAAATAAAATAAAATAAAATAAAATAAAATAAAATAAAATAAAATAAAATAAAATAAAATAAAATAAAATAAAATAAAATAAAATAAAATAAAATAAAATAAAATAAAATAAAATAAAATAAAATAAAATAAAATAAAATAAAATAAAATAAAATAAACTAAAATAAAATAAAATAAAATAAAATAAAATAAAATAAAATAAAATAAAATAAAATAAAATAAAATAAAATAAAATAAAATAAAATAAAATAAAATAAAATAAAATAAAATAAAATAAAATAAAATAAAATAAAATAAAATAAAATAAAATAAAATAAAATAAAATAAAATAAAATAAAATAAAATAAAATAAAATAAAATAAAATAAAATAAAATAAAATAAAATAAAATAAAATAAAATAAAATAAAATAAAATAAAATAAAATAAAATAAAATAAAATAAAATAAAATAAAATAAAATAAAATAAAATAAAATAAAATAAAATAAAATAAAATAAAATAAAATAAAATAAAATAAAATAAAATAAAATAAAATAAAATAAAATAAAATAAAATAAAATAAAATAAAATAAAATAAAATAAAATAAAATAAAATAAAATAAAATAAAATAAAATAAAATAAAATTTAAATAAAACAAATAAATTAAAATAAAATAAAATAAAATAAAATAAAATAAAATAAAATAAAATAAAACAAAATAAAATAAAATAAAATAAAATAAAATAAAATAAAAAAAAAAAAACAATAAAATAAAATAAAATAAAATAAAATAAAATAAAATAAAATAAAATAAAATAAAATAAAATAAAATAAAATAAAATAAAATAAAATAAAATAAAATAAAATAAAATAAAATAAAATAAAATAAAATAAAATAAAATAAAATAAAATAAAATAAAATAAAATAAAATAAAATAAAATAAAATAAAATAAAAAAAATAAAACAAAATAAAATAAAATAAAATAAATAAAGTAAAATAAATTAAAATAAAATAAAATTAAATAAAAAAAATAAAAAAAAAACCAAATAAAATAATAAAAAAAAAAAAAAAAATCTAGCTTCTTTTAACGTGACGAAAACTGCCTGTGCATGGTAAGCTAAGCACGCACTGAGTTGTCATAAAAAGCAAGATCACACTTGGTCTTGACAGTAAACGCTTTATAATTTTTGTAGCCATATTAACATAATCGCTCAACAACACTTGCCCAGCAGGAAACTGAAAAGGTTAATTTTCCAATATATCGAATATTAACCTTGAATGCATTACGAATTTTCACGAACAGCCAGTTATATAACATAAGTAATGCACAAAACGCGGCGAAACCAATTAAGAAAAACAAAAGAAGCAGAAAAGGGAAAAATATTAACACCGAAGAAATACCTACAAAATCTGAAATGCATGGCAGTAAAAACAGCAATAATGCTCAAAAAAAAATTGGTATGTTCAAAAATGCTAAACGCACGCAAAATGCAGCAAAATTAAGAAACTCAATATGCAAACAACAAAATTGAAAAAAAAGCAAACAAAAAAATGGAAATACAGAAACAACAGAACAATAGCAGTGCAAAAGTAATAAAAAAATCAAGTTGACGCAGCAAAGAGCATTGCACGAATGCATGTTGCATGTATGTATAGCACATGAGTAACCCCATAAAGTCGTAGATATATGTATATACAATATGTACCTATATTAAATGTCTGCACTTTTGTATATTCATGTGTAACTTACAGCCCAAATCTTATGCACCAGAGCAGCAAAACAAGAGAACGAAAATTTGGCTTAGGAAACTGTTCTGGATGAAGATAGGTAAACGTGATCGAGCATTATTATGGGACAACTCTGCTCTCTGGAAAATACTTGAAGCTTTCTAGGACACACCCTTTATTGGAAAATCGTCCTTTAACCTTGAAGAGAAGGAGAGGCCTCTAATTCATCAGCTTTTTTCTTTGCCATCTTTTTGTATGTCTAACATTCTATAGCGGAATTTCATCCGAGTTTGATCAGAAGTTTTGCAACTCAGTAGCACAAGAATACAGCTTACGTATGCATTTCCATGCAAATAAATACACAAATATATTAAGAAAAGAACATTAATATTTTTTGTGTTGAACCTTGCTCTCAATTCGCGCTTGAATGCATTACGGCTGCCACAAGAATCGGCAAAGGCAGCAAACGCCAATCGGCGAGAGCACTCATACAGAGTCATCTTGAGCAGCACGCACAAACCAATGTGCAAGATTTTATTAATCAAAGAATGCACATCAGGAAAAATGCAGTGCGTTTTTAATAGTATAACAAAGACATATTTTGGAAGGCAAATAGTACAGCTACTTAAATTAACAAAATATTTAATTCAAAATATTACAAAAAATACTATTTAAAACTCCAAAATAATACATTTAAACGCTCCGCCAGACTACTTATACTTAAAACAATTTTCGAATAAAACATTTTAAAAAGTGATAAAATAAAGACCCATAAATTGCGAAGAAATATGCTAAAGAAGGGCGTAAAAAGTACTTTGCAACAGCTCAATCTGCCACATCGATACAGCATTGCAGTTCTTCAGTTGGTTGCATCGACGTCTAGAATTTTGAGTTGCATTTTTTGTACATCCATTTTACCTTTTTTATCATCCAATATTTCGACTTATTTTATATGAATATTTCTGCACTTAAAAAAAAGCTAATTAGCAGCTGACAGTTGTATAAAGAAGTTGAGAGCCAAATGCAGTTGCAGAGTGCACGACATCGATGTTGGCCTTGCAACTGCAACGGTTTTTGTTTTGTTTGTTGCAGCATCAGCCAACGTCGTCTGTGTCACCAATGACTAGAGCTTACTGAGCAAATTAAGTGAGAACAAGGGAGTGCATAAATCACTCATACACGCACAAAACCATACACATAGTAACAGATACATTCTTAAATGCTCCAAGAAGGCCCCCTCATTCATTTGGCTATTCCTCCAGCGCGTTTTGAAACTGAGAAACTTTGCATTTATCGCAAAACAGTGAGTGCGCTTTGTTCCAATGTCGCTTGCTTGCTGCTGGTTTCTCGCTGTCGATTTATGCACTAATGTCAAGTGTAAAACAGCCATTAAGATGCGCAACACCACAAACACAAAAAATAATTTTTATGCGAAGACGCATATTCAGATACATAATTACATATTCGCATACCCAATGAACCATTTCTAACACTCAAAGTTTAGTTCCCAGATGCATTTAAGAGAGCTGTGCTTTATGTAGTTGCCAATTAGTGAAATTTTATTTTACTTCATATACCGTAAACTAGTTTTCAAAACGAATAATTGTACTTCAGGAACTGTAAATTGTAATTAACAGGTCTAATAGTACATTTACACCGCCCTAAATTTGGCGAAGAAGTGCAAATTTGGCGTTTTTTCCATACAAATCTCAGTTTCCAAATTGCCTGTGTTCCACATTTAGAATTGCCCAGCAAGAACCATAATGGGTAATTAACGTGTGATAACTTTTGCATTATGAACAGCTGGAAATAACAATTTCAACTAGTTTTTTTAAGAAAATGGATTAATTCTACCAAAAAAAGACAGAAGCCTTCTTGACTCTACATTTATTATTACTCCACAGGTGTTAAAAACATCACGGTGTTGCATTTTCTTTCGGTGCCTTTGTGTTCTGATAAAAGATTCTTTCAGGGAAGGTGAAGCCAAATGCAAATTTTCCAGTGTAAACAGGTTCCGAAAGCCTCATTCAAATTCGTCAAATTTGGTGCAGTGTAAATGTACTATTATATAGTTTATGATCAACGTATCTGAAATGTGACCCGAACAAAATGGCATGGAAATGCCTATTACAACTGCTTCAGTTTAAATCGAGAACTAACATTTCTTAAAACCATGTTAATTTTTTTTTTAATGCGATCCGTTTCCATTTTATTTCAGATCATACTTGAGGTGAATTTGTAAAAAATAAATATTTCAACTACTGTTTGAACTAACGTTTAAGATTAAATAACAAATTTTGAACTTTTGATATGCAAGAAAAATTCGTGGAGCAACAATTCTTAGAACTTTTCTGTCGACCTTCTGTGTCGACCATAGGTGACCCAAAATGTGTAGGTATAATACGGATAACAAACGAGTGCTAAACTTAGCGATTAATTTATATATCTGCTAATTAATTTATGTATCTACCTTTGGGTGAGATAGAGTCTGCTGGATCTGCTAGTTCTAGAAATAGGTTCAATATTCCTTAAAAACTGATAATGTTTACTGGGTATTTATGCACGTGGTGAACTTTATTTCACATTCGCATGTTTATGCTGTGTTCAGTTTCTTTCCTTGATGAATTGCATTCGCCCCATCGCTCATTAGCGCTCAACATTGTCCATTTTCACAGTCCCACACTCTCCCTCGGTTGTTATGGTGTTGCAATGAAGATTACAATAATACTCGGACAGTGGATAAAAATGAATAAATATGATTATACATATTCTAAAATTCTTTCAAGTTTTTTTGTTCGCCTAAATAACTAGACACATCTTTAAAAAATTTCATAATCGTAGCTCCTAATATGCATGCACATATACTACTGTTTTCCTATTCCTATATCCATTCTTTCTATGCTCGATCTTATACTTTCTCCTCATTTCTTTTTCTCCCTTTTCCTCTGCCTGTGTTGGTACTTATCCTGCTCGTCTATATTTTCCAATTCTATGTGCTATCTTCCTCTTCCCTTTTCTCCTCCTTTTTCTCTTTTATACTGTTTGTATCGGAGCCGCCACGTCCTCTTCTCCCTTCCGCTTTTTCCCTTGAGGTGTTAGAGATTAATATCGTTCAACACCCATTTTAAATGCCCTACAATGAATACTTCCAGATATATGCAGTACGAACAATCTCATTTGTATGTGAGGTGCCATGTCCGCTTCATCTATTGGTACGGTGTGTGAAACCATCCTCGACCCCACCTGACTGCACGAAAAAGTTAATCAATATCCGTACTGGCGTTTAGGAGGAGTTTACTGAAAAATACTCACTCAAGATTTTTACAGGAATCACATAACTTATTCTTTATATATACGATTTTTCGACATATCGCTTCCCTGGTTCTATAACGACGCAATTGTTAATTTTCAAGTTTCGAGATAACATGCACAAAAGCTTTAGAAAGTAATAATCTTTGCTGTGTATAAATTTCCGCGCTGTCCATAACATATGCGCATACAAATATTGAAAAGTGCTTCACCAAAACTTAATATTTTACAATTGCGATTTTATTGAACCAGGAAACCGATATGTAATTCGATCTCTAATCAAGTATGATAAAACCTAACAAAAACTAACAAAGCCAATCGATAAAGTCTGCGTTTAGGTTGTACAGCTCAGCGTGCAAGTTCTAGATACACTCCACACTAATTCGGGAAGATCTTTCTCTCGAATACTTTCAGGACCATTTCATCTTTCCTTACCGCCCATGATTTCAGGATTTGTGTGTAGGTAGATCGTGACCTTTGTCTCTACTTCACTACATATATATAGAAAACGTATTTTAGTGGCAGTGGGAAATAAGTGCAACTTTTTGCTTTCATAGCCGATTTCATGTCATCATTAACACTGTCGGTACATTACTCATTTGTTTTCAGATAATTTCTCTCTGCAACGCTGTACTTCCTTTTGCTGCTCCTTATGCGTTCTCTTCGCTTTTAGGCGTTTTTTCTTCCTTTTTCGTCTGCACCACAACTTCTTTACGCCGCGCCCGTATTACGAAAAAAATGCATTCTACCCCGCCTTCCCATTATATTCGTTCCCCATTCGCTTTGGTCGACAACTCGAAATGCGCCAACTCCTTTTTTTTATCAAATCTTCAAGTTGCGTTCGCTGTGCCTGAAGTCCTTTTCCTTTCATTGCGCTCAATTTTTAAGCTTGCTGCATGCTGCTGTTGTTGTTTCCCAGTGCTTTTTTCCCTTTTTTATTTTTGAATTTTTGTTTCGGCTTTTGTTGGCCAGACTTACCTTTCGTCTCGTTGCACTTTTGTTGAATGCATGTGTGTTAGTGTGTGTGTTCAAGAGTTCCTTCCCTGGTGCATTGCTGGCAAGCGTCACTTGCACTCATCTCTCCTCACCCCGTTTTGCATATCACCAATGTTAAGTTGTTTTGTCGGATTGGTTTGCAGTTTTTGTTTACCCCAAAAAATGCTTTCAGAAATTTTTGCTGGTTTTTGTTTGTTTGTCTGCAATTTTGTTGACAAGCAGCATTGTTCGTAGAGTTGCAATTTTGTTGTAGTTGTTTTTGTAGTTTGTTTGTTGGTACATATTTAGCTTGTTTGTGCTCGGAAGTGCAGCCGCAATGCAATTTTGTGCATTGAAGCGTGTTTTTTTTGGTAGCCCTTCGTTGCATTGATGCAACTTTATCCTTTTTCAACCTCACATCACCGCATAGGTAAGGGTAAGTTACAAAATATAAAATAAAAAAAAGTATAAAAAAGTACCTAAAAAATTAAAAAAATGTATTTAAGGCAAAAAAAAAATGATATAAAACAGCATCACATGCTGCACTTTCACACATACACATGTAGATATGTAGTCCAAGCCAGGGGCGGATCCACGGCATGGGTTTTCAGGGTCAAATATAGTAAAAGTTATACAAAAAATATAGTAAGTCACGCGAAAAGAATAAAGTAAAAATTACACAAAAAATATAGTAAAAAGTACACAAGAAACAAGTAAAGAAAGCTGTCTTCGGCTGTGCCGAAGGCTATATACCTTTCATGAATAAGCGTCACGATTTTCACTGTTCGATCTCCAGTACAGCCTGTTTCAATTTAACTATATTTACTATACACATTACACATCTTTGTTATAATTTAAAAAAACTTACAAAATAATAGGATCCGAGTTATCGGAACAATCGATTGTATGGAGGCTATATGTATATTATACGTGTTCAATTGTACTGACTTACACTATACACATTACATATGTAGAAAGTACTAAAGGTGCAATATTTTACGTTCCTAACTTTTTAAATGCGGAAGTATTGGGCAAAAAACCTTATATCGGAACAATCGGTTGTATGGGGCTATATGTTATACTGGTCCGATCTTGTCAGTTCCGACAAATGATTCCTATAATACAAAATGGTGGCCACATACAAAATTTCAGCCAGATATCTCAAAAATTGAGGGACTAGTTTGCGTTCAAACAGACAGACGGACAGACGGACATGGCTAAATCAACTCAGCTTGTCATCCTGATCATTTCGGTATACTTATTGATGGGTCCATCTCTTCTTCTTCTCATACTTACAAACATCGGACCAAAGTTATAATACCATTTCATGTTCATGAAAGGTATAAAAATTACACAAAAAACACAGTAAACGGTACGCAAAAAAATGAAGTAAAATTACACAAAAAATATGGTAAAAATTAAGTTAAAAAGGGTGAAAAATGACGCGAAAAATATACTAAAAATTACACAAAAAATATAATAAAAATTGCGCAAAAAATATAGTAAAAATTACCAAAAAAACTAGGTAAAAGTTACGCAAAAAACGAAAGGACGCGAAAAATATACTAAAATCGACACAAAAAATAAGGTAAAAGTTGCTCAAAAATACAGGAAAAATTACAGAAAGAAATAGTAAAACTGCCAGCAAACTGCCAACTCATATTTTTGCATTTACGTAATACACATTCGGCAACTTTTTAAGCGATTTACATAAGTTATACCTTGAATCTGACATTGCCCATACTAACAAATGTAGATACATATATATTTTTTTTGAAAAACAAGCATAAAAGGCTAGCTTTAAAGAAACTTTGAATGAAAAATGTCCTCGAAATTGAAAGAAAAAAATTGAACTCCCCTGCCCAAAATCCTGGATCCGCCACTGGTCCAGGCATTGAAGATTTATTGGCTCGTTCTTTTTATTAGGATCTTATCTTGTGTGAAATAATGCAATAATGTCCTTGACGAAATTCTACCTGCCTGGCTGAGGACAATAAATGCATTTTACACACTGCCTCATTTCAAGTTGCAAGATTGCATCGTTTGCCACACAATGACCCAACTTACTCGCACTAAAGTGCTGCCGTTTTTTTTTTAGTATTTTGCTGTGGGTTGTTGTTTGTTTGTTTTACCGTTTTTTGTATTTTTTTTAGTTCAACTAAACTTCCAGCTTGCAGCTTGCAGCACAGATCGATCGCTAAATTATGCAAATTCCGTTAAAAACTGCAACCAATGTGGCACGCATTCCTCACGCACACACACAAGCATACTAATATGTTCTATGAATTCATAAATGCATTGCTTTGACTTTGGTGACGGCATCGCTACCCAATTAACGGCTACAATGACATTCGCACAGAACTTTATTGGCATTAGTGGTTAACAAGGAGCTGCTTTCAACTGCAATTACTGTGTAATAACTTTGAACGGTTGAAAATTAAAATTTGGTGCATCGAATTTAGGTACATAATTGACAACAACAATGATGGGTTTGTTCCTAATTGTAATACTTGTTATTCTGCAAAAAAGCTCAATAACAAATATTATTGAAAATCGAACAGCAAAGTAGTCGATCTGATTCACACAACCGCTGTGATGGCATGAAAAGGTTAAAGAAGGGTACAAAAAGTGTGAACGGGGTGTTGTCTGGAAACATCCCGATTAGTTATCAAACTACAAACGTTTTCAGCAAAATTTCAGACGATCGCTTTCGCGAAATATCTCACTTTAACGCCTTGGAGCTCCACAAAAACACATTTACCAAGAAATATTGTTTACAATTGATTTTGTATATTTCTTGGTTTCTCACATAAATTGACAAAGCTTAACTTTTTAATGGGGGGAAACATTTGTTTTGACTCACTAAAAATTTAGTCAAAACTCGATCGAGGTTTCATCTGTGGAGTGTAGTTCGTTCAGAGATCGGTAGTTGTAAGTTTTTTTAATATATATTTTTTAAACAATATTTTAATTTAATTAAATTTTAGTTCCCTGACTATAGAAAAATTGCTAAATTACACTGTACAGCAGCCAAAAAAAAAATTCCAGAGAATTGAAGCCAGATTTTTCGGGTACCCTCGTTTTTTTCTCCAAAGGAATGTTTATTCAGCGATTGGTAATAGTAAAAATTCTTTTTTCCAACTTTTTTAAATATTTTTTCTTAATAATTGCACTATGGAACATTTGTATGCCTCAAAATATAAAAACCAAAATTAAATTATGGTTACCACAGAAAAATTGTTAAATAAAAAAAAATTGTTTTACAACTACCGCTTTCTTTAGAAACCACCTTATGGCGAGAAAACCTAAAATCTGACTTCAGATTTGGATTCAGCTCACCCAAAAGCTTCAGAAACCGTTGAGAAACCCTGTGGGATTTTCAAAAACTTCAACTTCGTTGTATAGTGTTGTTAAATTTTTTTGTTTACAACTGCCAATCTCTGTACCAACCACCCTCTTTAGAAGAAACCTCGGGTGATCCGAAAAAATTGACTTTGAAAAAGTTCTATCCTGTAAAATTTGTATTTTGTCAATTACGATAATTTCGAGAAAAGGTTCAATATATGTATTTTGAAAGCCTTTTTTTTCTGGACCGCAAAGCTGAAAAACGGCTGAACCGAGCAACATAAATTATGGAAGGTAGACTTTGTATAAGAATTTAGAAAGTTTTTGAAGATATCCCACTAAATGTGGAAAATTTGGGTCGGCTTAAAACCTAGCTTACAATACGCCTCGCAAAATCGGCTGGATCACCGAAAATAACTCGAATTTTGCATAGTCTAAGTAATCAAAACATTGTGAATATGCAAGAAAACCGTTTTTTCTATTTTCTGGACCAAATTTTCCCTTTTGAAAATGCTTGACAAATCAAAAAAGCAACTACATACATATGTATGTAGGTAGGTACTTTCCGAAATTAATAAAAATTGTCTGAGGCACTTATTATTTCATAACGAATTGCAATTCTCGCTTAACAAAACCCCAATATCATGTCCAATTAATCAACACACACACTCTCATAAATAAGTTACAGTGAGCATTAACCACCCTTAAACTGCATTCTCCAACAGAACAAAACATCGCACAGTTGGTTGGTGTCATTTTTATTGAAGGCACTAGACTTAATTTGCATGAAGAAAAAAAATTTAAATAAAAAACCATAAACGAAAAGCCAAGCGAGAATTGCATTATAATGAGAATAAAAAACGAAGAATTATGATATGCGCTTGTAATGCAAAAAACAACAACAACAACAACAAAGCTAAACTCTGCTGCAGCGAAAAGTGAGAACAAAAGTGAGTGAGTCTACACAACTACAACGACAACGACAAAACAACATCCCAAACCGAAAGCACCGAAAACGGAGCCCCAAAAACAGATTGAGACAGAAAAAATGCAAAAAAGTGCATGCAGCAATGAAGGTTGACGCTTGACGGTCGACGGTAATATGCACTTGGTGGTGGTGGGCAGGGCGCGCTTGCTGAACGAGCGAGCTTGACACTGCTAGTCGGCGCGCCAAGCTTGTTTTCAGATGCATTTTTCAGTCTGTTTATCGTCTGCGGTCGACGTTAGTTGCATGCAAACTCGTACGCTACTTAATAAGAACTTTTCAAACAAAGTGTTTTCCGCTACGAAACGAATTTAAAAACATTAAAAAAATACATAGTAAATACTATTTTGCACAGAAACATTTTTTTTTACAATAAATACTTTTTAGTGCCTACCAAAGTTTTGCGCGAATTTAACAAAAAAAAAATTTATAACGAATTGCTTTTCAAAAAAGTGCACTCTTGACGTTTGCCGCAGTCGCGCTGTATGCAATGCAACCAACGCTGTGACAGCAACAAAACCAGTGAATTTGCCGGCGTACAAGAAGGAGAGCAGAAGTGCAAAAGTGTGATTATAAAAAAGTGCATTCAAAATGCAATTCGCAAAGCAGTGAAGCTTTCGGCAGAATCAGTCCGCCAATACGTCAGCTGCGTCACGTACGTCAATTTTAGAGCAATTTCTACTTTGACGTATCCGTCTTATCTGGCGTTACGCATACAAACATCCGCAGTCTACTTTGCTGTCAGTTATTTCGACGTACGTGACGTACGTCACGGATTGATTCTGCTGAACGCTTGAGCGCTACTTACCAACACTCGTACAGGCGTTCCACGTGTGTGTGTGTGTGCGCGAATGCACTCTTGCAATTTTTAAATACGAATTCAATTTACCTCCACACACACACGAACAACACATTCATATCAGTTTGCAGTTCTTGGAGTGAGTGTGAGTGCACCAACGATGCTTCAAGTGTGGTGAGTTTATTAAGCAAAAATATTCTGAGCGCTTTTGCCAGTGAGCTTTGAGTATGCATGTGTTAAGTAATGAGTGAGTTTATAGTAACCGCTTTTTGAATGCAATTCTGAGTCAAAATCATTGTAACGTCGAGTTGGCGCGCTTATTTTTTCGCATTTATTTGACTTCCAATGTCACTTGTTTAAAGCTATAGCAAGAAATCTACCTAGCCGCTCTTTTTATACCCAGCGTACTAGTACTAGTACAAGGGTATTATTATTTTGCCAACATAATGGTACCTACTATGTAACGGCACAAAGAAGTTGAGATAATTATAGAGTTGCATAAATGAAAGTTCTTAGGTTGAAAAGAGGAGTTCATTAAGGCATGTCCGTCCGTCTGTCCTTCCGTGCACACGATAACTTGAGTAAAAATCAAGATATTTGTATGAAATTTTGTATACAGGTTACTTTTTGACCAAGGTACATTGCTGTTGGAGAAATCGAATGATAACCACGCCCCCTTATTCGATATCGAAAATTTCGAAAATCACATAAATTGACATACATATCTCGGTAGCTGAAATAATTAAATGATATAATTTTTTAGGTGAATCCCCCTGGCCATTCTATTATGATTTTTGATAAATTTTTTAAAGTGAGCGTGGCACCGCCCACTTTTAGGGGAGGCATTTTCGAAAATTCGACTGGTCGTAACTTTTAAACTAATTATGGCAGAACGATGAAATTTGGCACAAAGCATACTTGTATAGTGGGTAATATACCTGATGAAATTGGATAAAATCGCCATCCAACCGATATCGAAAATTTCGAAAATCACCTAAATTGACATAATTCGGTAACGGAAATGGCCAAAATTATATAATTCGGTAGGATGAACCCTATAGTCATTCTATTATGATTTTTTGATAAATTTTTTTAAGTGGAAAATTTCGAAAATCCGATTAAAACTACCGCTGGCTTTTTAATGTTCGGTTTACCCGAACTAAGACTTCCTTACTTGGTATTGCTGTAATGTCTTTATGGGTGTCAAATGCACACGTCTTAACGCTTTTGTTTAGTTTGTGTTGGTTGTAAAATCTACATTTCGTCGTTATATTAAAGTCTCAAGGCATCGCAGTTAGCGTCAAGCGCCAAATAGATAACGTCGTCATAACCAGGTAATCAAAATTGTTCTCAATATATAAAACTCTCTTATAATCTCTTATTGCATACTCTTAAATTTGCCCACTTTTTAGGTTGTGTAAATTTGGTAAACGCCATTATCAACTTTTACACTCACTTTCGTTGTTAACAACTATTGCCTTGAGATCCTTTATAATTCTGTTTGAAGTTAATATTCTGCAGAAGATGAAAAATACAATATATTACATACAATTACACTACACAACAAATCTCGACCAACTTTCCAAGAATAAAATAGAACTTTTCTCCTGATTCCGAATATCACTTCCATTTTCCTGTGGCAAATCTAGTTTCCGAGGTATTGGCGAAAATATGAAAATTCCCATTTTTGGGAAACACTAGTTCATATACATTGGTATTTCAAAATTTAGTATTTTATTTCATTTATTCGATTGAAACTGTGTAATTACACATTGTACTAATTTCTATAAAAATTTTTTAGCTTCATCTTTATATGTATGTTCAGTAGTTTGGCCACTATGCCAAAAAACGTTCAAAAAATTTTGAAAAAAAAACAATTTTTTAACCACTTTAAAATCAAAAAAAGCTAGGGACGAAAAAAAGTTAGCCCACTTATGTCGTAGTTAATTAAAAGTGGAACAGTTTTCAAGATATCTTGAAATTTCAGTTTTTTTCAAAAATTTAATTTAATTTTTGAATATTTTTTTTTGTCGATTAGTGTTATAAAATGTTTTTTTTTTGTTTTTTTCCCGAATTCAACCCCATTAACAAAATTACGTTATCATCTTTTTTTTTTGGCTCTAAGCCCGGATTTTTACTACCTCCTTTATTATGAAAATAAATTGTTGACTTTCTTAAGAAAAAATCAAGATAGTGCCTAGGACCTTAAAAATTGCACCACAGGGCGTATGAGTAACAAAAAAAGCATCTTCAATTGCATTTCATAAGAATTAATGAAGATATTTTGAATGTAAAACATATACATAGGTGAGACGGTTTCAGCTCCTCTTTCAGAATATACTTACATATATCTTTTTTTCCAGTATGTGGAGTAGGGAGAGTACGTACCGGGTCTTATGAGGGTGATGTGATGGAGTCTTTTAGGATTCTTATCGAATTGGTAGTGAACACCAAAGCCAATTAATAGATATGTCTTTCGTGGAAAAACAGTCTCTGAAAATTCTATGAAATTGGCCTCAGGAAAGAGTATCGGGTTTAAATCTTACGACTACTTTACCTACTCATGTACAGTAAGTTATTCACTTTCTACGCTCCCAGAATATATTTTAAAAACGGATTTGAGTAAAAATGTCTGCTGGTTCTCCATAATTTGTGTGACACTTTTGTTGTTGTTATTAAAATTCATGTTGTTGCATCGTAACATGTGCTGGAGTGGAGAGCAGAATAAATACATTTGTAAGACGGGTTACTGCCTAATACACATACTAGCCGACACAGGTAGTTGGTGTGTGTTTCAGCAAAAAAAAAAATCCACCAATACCATTGAACCACACCAACATCGCAATATTCTAGCTGCTGCTCAGCAACAATTATCGTCGTAATCGTCGTCTCCATCAAGCGCCGTCTCTGCTATTTACAAGAGGAATTTCCTTACCAAAACTTTTGCACTTCTCTTCGTTTCTTCGCTGCATTCTGCTGTTTTTTCTCCTGTAAAGCTTTGTGTGTGTGTGTGTTTATTCTAGTTTTGCCAGTAAACATTCATTCTATCCGTTTTATTGTTGATTATATTGAGCAGTTGCAACGTTGTGGTCTAGCAAATTTGTCTTGTAAAACATGCTCAATCACTCAGTTCACAACTCGTTCCATGCGAGTGACATTGACGCTACTCACTCACCGGCTCCCAACATTTAAAAGCAAATTTTTTCACTCACATAAATTCGCGAGTGGACCCCGCCATAATTTTTTGGCGACTTTTGTTGTAAGTATTCTAGTGCCAGACGGAGTGTCCGACTACGGCTCGGTATCGTCTCGGTGCATGTTTTTGTTGACATAGTGGACTTAATCGTCGTCGTCGCGCGCGTTGTTTATATGAAGAATGAAACATATTATTTACACACACATACATACGTTTACATGTACAATTATATAGAGAACAATATATTAGTTGAGTTTGGTTGGTGCATTCTTTCTCTGGCTCCGGCAAGGGCCAGGCGGACAGCAAGCGAACGATACGATTCTTACCGATGTGCTCTGCTCTGTTTTTCGATTTTACACAGAGCTGGAATTGGAGATGCCATTTGTATTGTTATGCTTCTTCTTGCCAACCCACCACCAAAACTGCGCCTCTGTGTTTTTGTCATTTAATTTCTTAGTATGACATCCATACGACTGGTGCTGTTATTGCTGTAGTTTATTAAAGGTGCGTTTAAATACGATACTAACAATGACAAACCGAAGAATGATACCACTGCATTACACACAAATACTATAAAAACAAAGTTCAAAGTGAAGTTCAAGAATTTGCAAAAGAAATATACAAAAATGTATTTATCTGGCATCACTGCAAATATAAAATAGTTAGGTATAGTGAATTAAAAATGTATTTTTGCATTATACTTATGAAATTATTGTCGGGACCTGATAACAACAGCGCGACCGAGCCGGAAAAAGTTGACTAGAGTTTATGCCCCACAAATTGGCACTCAATTTAAGTTTAAGCTCACACTGAGGTTTAAACTTGCACTGAAACAGCGTGTCTGAGTTGCACGATTGTAAGAAAACACATTCAGACAAAAAAAACTATATTCCAAGAATAAAACTTCGATGATTGCATCCCATGCGAATCACAGAATAAAAAGTAAAAACAGCTTGACCTAACCCAATCTTTAGTGACTTAACCACGTCTGCTGAAGGCATTAACCTGCTTGCTTTAGCATATTCCATGCAAGAACCGATGTTCGTATGCCAACCATTATTCTTCGTTATTTAATATTGTCATTCACATACATCTCACATGTGAACAGAAGTACAGTGTCTACCACTGAAACTTATCTAGTTGGTTTTTTTAATATATGAGGCGTTTAAAGCTCAAGTGGTATAAGTCCAGTTTTCGTTCTTTTTGAGTTAGGCATGAAGCTACATATGTAGGAGAAAATGTGTTCTATATAACACCCGAACCGGATAACTCCTAGCTCCCGTAGAGACCGAATAGATAGCAGAACTAACATGTGAAATCAAGGGTACCCCTATTTGTTGACAACACAAAACCTTGAATATCTCAGTTCGAGAAAAGGTTGACTTATAACATAATTTATTACAAAATTATCTATATAGATCTTTTATCAAAATAAGTGGTACCAGAGAGACTTGCTATAAAATTTTGCCTCAAAACTTTCAGCACATTTTTGAAGTTTCCAGGAACGATTTTTATGAAAGAGCTATCTATACTTTCATATTAAAATCCCAATTGGAACAGTTTGAGCGGTAGTCACTGTAGGTAAGTGTGTAAGAACATGTCCAAACGAAAATCAACTGAACCACCAAAAGAAAAACAAAGCAAAACCAAAAACAATAAATAAGTAAAAGTCAGAAATATGCTCAGAAACTTTTATGTGTAAAATATGACACCCCAGTGGCATTTGTAAGGCTTCTTGTAATGTGTAGTACTTACTAACGAGTATATACGTATCTGCAGATTTGCATATACAAAGCTTGAGTAAGCTAAAATTAAATTTTGACTGGAGCAGGAAAAACGATTAAATGAAATTTGCGACTATATTATTGTAATTTTTTTTATTATAAAAATACATTTATAAGAGTAGACTTAAAATCAAAAATAAAATGTATTAAAGGCACATTAGAAAAGTAAATAGAAATAAAATTCCGATAAATAATACAGAAAATTTTAGAAAAATATACCCTTTTTCCAGAATATCTTAAGCTATGAACATACTATAACTGAAAACATGAAATTTCTATCTTGATTTGGTATAAATTAGCTGTTTCCATCACGAGTTCGGCAAATTATTTCAGACATTTTTCTATCGATTAAATACATTTTTATAAAACTAACGTCTTCTGCCAGAGAGCAGGTGGAGATTGCGGGTGAAGATAGAAAGGCGGTGGTTTCTACACAGAATTTTAGCTCCGTTCATTAGCAAACGTCCAACGCAAATTGTCAACTCTCTATTATACGCTGCGATCTAGCTCTAGTTAGAGCTGAGTGTATTGCATTTTAAGGTTTCTCGCTAAAGCGCATAGCCCCAACCACAAACGCACATTGTCTCACACTACCATTCTAATTGCAATACAAGCACAGTAAAAATTTGTTGGGTTGAGCGGCTTTGCAACCCACACCAAAGCTTTTAAATGTACACAGAACGTTCGAATGAGTAGTTTTTCTATGATTTTTATTTTTTTTAATACAATTTTTTTGTTGTTGGCTTTTGTGAGTTGTTTTTAGCAATATTTTTAAGCACGAACATTGCTCAAAAATTTAGCATGCGAACAAATTACTCTAGCCAGCCGACTGTTCAATAAAAAAAAGACTAATTAGAGTTAGCTAAAAAAATGCATTAAAGTTCAATGTCAAATTTCGAAAATGCAAATTTTTTGTGTAATTTTCGTTGCTATTCTAAATGCACCTCAATTTGTTAACGTAGGTTTGTAAGTACATTGATGTTGGTGTGAGTGATTGTTTTTTGGTGTATTTTTCCACTATCTATTTTGTTGTTGCTTTCGTTGTTTTGTGGTTACGCCAAACATGATTCTAACCAATTTTCAAGGTAATTTGCAAGCCACATTTTTCACGCTATTGAAATTTTTAAATTTTTAGCAGCAATGATAGACAGAAATATTGAAAAACAAGTAAGGAAGTCTGAGTTCGAACATTAAATACCCAGCGATTTTTACCATTTTCAACAAGAATGTTTCCAATAACACCATGAGACCTGCTAACCTAAAGTTATGACCAGACGAATTGTCAAAAGAAAATTATCTATACAATAATATTATTTCGGCCATTTCAGCTTCCGAGAAATGTCAGTTTATGAGATTTTAGAAATTTTCGATATCGAAAGAAGGGGGCGTGGTTATCATCCGATTTATCCCACTTTCAACAGCAACGTACCTTGGCCAAAAAGTAACCTGTATACAAAATTTCATGCAAATATCTCCATTTTTACTCAAGTTATCGTGTGCGCGGACGGACAGACTGACGGACATGCCTTAAGCAACTCCTCTTTTCACCCTAAGAACTTTCATATATGGAACTCTATATCTATCTCGTTTATTTTGTGCCGTTACGTAGTACCGTTATGTGGACCAAATTATAATACCCTTGTACTAGTACTAGTACGCTGGGTATAAACAACAAGAAACTAAGACAAGAAGTACCAGACAATATGCTCAACATCGTAAAATTAGCTATGAATTCCTAACGAAAATAGTTTAGGCCAAATATTGGTAGATAATTTAAGAAGCCTTGAAATGTAGTTGTAACGGTGGTAATTGTTCGTGGCTAATCTCTTTAAAGCCCATAAATATTCAATGCTGATGGAGTAGTTCCTTGTGGTTTATGGAGTTGCAACGTTATACTGCAATGGAAATTACTTTTTTATTGCCGTTAATAAGTATAGGTAGGCACTAGAAAATAATTTTAGTGATAATTTCTCTGTATTAGCATTAGACCGAAGCGATTGTTGGCATCACATTTTCTATGGAAAACAGATCGTGTGCCTGTTCTTGGCTATTAACCGATTGACTATTAACCGATTGAATTTTTGTCATAGTTACACCTTTGCTGGTTGAGCAAATTTACAGTAGTTATTATTATACACATTCGTAATTTTTTTGACTCTCTTGAAACCAACATGCTTGAAATTACAATTGACTATTGACCCCGAATAACTTTTTTAGTAGACATGGGATCGATGGGGGGACTTTTGCAATTTTTTTTATGAGGGTGAGTCTAAGTTCTCCATAAAAACATTTTCTACTCTTACTAAGCTTTTCGAGCAAATACATGAAAAGTCGATACGTGGCATGTATGTATGTATGTATGTATGTATTTTCATATAATTTCGAAAGCCAATTTTACAATCGCGGTATCTCAGAACGGGCTATTCTTAGAGAATTTCCAGCTCTACAACTTGTCCTCGGGTAGTTTTTAATTAAAACTTGCCATTTTCTAGAATAATCCAAAAAACATAAAATGTTGACCTTTGAACCCGAATAGCTTTGTTGGCACACATGGGATCAATGGGGACTTTTGAAGTTTTCTTCCTGAAGGTGAACCTAAACTTCCTACAAAAATTTACTTCTGTGGGAATATATGTTATTTAATCACTATTTTTTATGAATTATTTTGGAACGATGTTCCATCATCCCTTGACAATTTTGGGTTTTGAGACAAACCGGCCTCGGCAATGCGAAACCTTTAGTGTCGATTTTCGCTCTCGACCAAAAGAGTATTTTTTCTTAGTTTCAGAGATATCTCAGAAACTAGATCTGCCACAGGAGAAAATTTTACATTAAGATAATGTTATCTCATTTTTGGATTTTTCTTTCTTTCGAGTAGTGTTATGTATCAAGGTTGCTAATTTATCAAGAATACAGATTCGGGGGGGCAAAGAGATTAATCCAAATTCATACTAGATTTATTGCATTTCCTGCAGTGGCGGTAGTGTGCCTCATTTCGAAAGTTATTATTGTTAGCTCTATTTAGATGCCGTAACGTTTTCGAATGCATTACATATAACATTTTTTATTACTTTTTGTCACTTTGTCTTTAATTAATTCAATTTTAAATACGCAAAAAGGCAAGAAACTATTAATTGTCTTTCTTATCGCGCCACCACGTCGACGAAGAGTCGAGACTTTTCAAGCAAATCAAAAACGTACAGATAAACATTTAGTATGATTTGTTGTATTCTTTGATTTTAATTATGTTAATATTTCACTCACTTATTTTTAATTTATTAAAATGACAGCATGAAGAATGCATTTCCTATTAATTCCAGTGGGAAGCTAATCTGACAGCGCTCTGATGGCGAATTTCTTTGTTTGCGAGTTTTACGTTTGAGAAAAAACTATAAAAATGCACAGTAATAAAAACAACAATAAATAAGTGAAAATCGTTTTGAAATTTACTTTGTATATGGGTCATTTCATGCCAAATCGACAATTTTTTTACCTGACCCCCTTCGATTTCGCTAAAAATTTGCTATCTTTTTCTACCCCCCGAAAGACATTTTTCAGAATTTTTTACCCAAATCATAAAAAGTTATGAACTTTAAAAAAAATATTTTTTTTAATGCTGTAACTTTTTCAAAAATCGAACGTTTGGGATCATTTTTTTTTTTTAATTTTTGTTTTTAAATGTATTTTTGGAAAAAATATAAAAAATTTTTAAAAGCCCAGACCCTTTTTTATTTTTATTTTTTTTTTTTTTTTAACTCCTCCAACTAATTCTGCAATAAGCCCCGATAATAACAAGATGTGGAACAATCGCGTCTATTTTTTTTTTTTTTTATTGAAAACAAAAGATAGCAAATTTTTAGCGAAATCGAAGGGGGTCAGGTAACAAATTTGTCGATTTGGCATGGAATGACCCATATACAGTTATTAGTTTTGGATGCGTTTATATATTTGCTTAGTATTCAAACTGTAAGAATGATACGCCTTAGCGTTGACCAGCCGGCTGACCGACTGATTTTCCGTTTGTTGTGATGAGAGACAAGCTGACGGATTGTCGTAACAGTGTCCTTGTTGGCTAGTTGTCATTGTCAATGTTTTTTGTTATTACCTAGTTTTGCTATTGTTGTTGTTGTCAGCTAAACAGTTGGAAAATTTCCACTTTTTATATGCGTTTACAATCATAAAATACACACTCAGACACACACATGTTTTATACTACTGAAATGCATGTCGCTGCTTATGAAACTTGACAATTTCCTTGTTTCTTTTCTACAGGTCGCCACTATGTGGAGCATCTTACTGCAGCAGACCATTTGAAGAGGTGGCTGACATTTTTCGCGAAAAAATGTGTATCGTCAGGAATTTTAATGCATAAACAGTTGACATTTTTATACCAAATTTATGTGAGAACATCAAACGAGTGCATTTCAGCTGCCTTAAGTGAACAAAAAAAAAATAAATAAAATAATTAAAACTAATATCTTTAATACATCCTATAAGCGTTAATAGAATGTTTCGCGCGCAGACTGTTTTTTGTTTCGCAGCATATTGAAAAGTTGTTGACGCGTTCTTCTTTTGTGAAAACTATATAAAATTTCAAAAGTGTATTTAAAAAAATTTAATTATACATTTCCGCGTTGATGAAACAACAATATATTTATCTGATCTAAGGGTTTTGTATCACATCACTCCATTTATATCTTTGGTAAGTTTTTAAAGGAAATTTAAGTTTACTACCTTTAGGGCCGTTTTCTCGAATAGCCGTCAACTTTAACGCTCATTGTAAATTTGTCGACCAGTTCATCCTCCTGTTAAAATAAGGGAAGTGGATATCCAATTGACTGTGAATGACAGTGAACTTTGACTTGAACAGTCAGTCGATAAAACGATCTTTACAACACTCATCAACGATTTTTGATAACTATTAATATTTCCAGACCCGCCAGATATTCTTCTGCCCAAAAATTTGTTGCTAGGTGTTGGATCTCATGAAAATGTTTACGTAGATGTGATGTTTACGTACAGTACTAGAAGGCGGCAGTAGCTCAAGCAGTGTCTGTTAGGATAGGTTTGCAGCAATTTAACAAGAACTGCCTACTCATTAGGTCGGTATGCTCTTCAACAGGAAGCATTCTCGTCTCACGATATAAATGGTGTATGGGAGACATAAGGGCACACCCCACAAGTGCTGCATGCTAGCGACTTAAGGATTCGAGGGACACTACCCTGAGGTACCCCTTGTTTAATCTAGTGTGGTTTTTTTTTGGTTCCTAAAAAACTAAAGTCGATTGACGACCACTTAAATAGTTAGCGGACCAACGCCTTTCCTATTATTATTGTTCTTATTTTTATTATTTTTTTACTCACCTTGTCCTTCTTATTTTAATTCTTATTCTAATTCTTGATATTATTCTAATTAGCACTCGTATTTTTATTGTTATTATTAGTCTTTTCTATCTTTATTCCCATTCTTATTATTTTTTTTATTCTTATTCTCTCTCCTCTTTATCTCATTTTTGTTTTGACTTTCCATTCCAACCAAAACTCACTAGGCCTTTCAAAACTGCCTGCTGGGATAATTGTACATGGAATAAGCTTATCTGCATGTTGTATAAACACCGTTTTGGTAGAGTTTACACATTTCAACACTTCGTTATGCAGCCAGCAAGCATGAAAGGATTAACAATTGTCAGATCGAAAAGAGTAACTAACCAGTGAATGCCAACAGGCTGCCGGCGGCAATCATAACAAGTGCAAATTGATGAAGTTGCACATGTGCATCTAACACTATGCTAAACTCTTTAACAAATTTAGTTTGACATTTTTGCTATGAGTTGCCTTGAAGCGCACGGCATAAAATCATTTCAGAACCAGTTTATAAGTTGTTGTATATATGTATGTATGTATGTATTATCAGTGGCAAAGATTCATCGTGGTTTCGGGGGTCTTACCCCCCTGAAACTATAGGTATTGATAAGAAATAAGCCTTGCAAAAATGAGTGCTCCAACTTAACCCTTAGGGGTGGCTATTTTTTTTCGCCCCTTCCTATACACTTTGTATGGGAAAAAATAGCATTTTCTTTTTTCAAAGTGAATTTTCTTTCAATTTTCGAATTTTTTTTTTTTTCAAAATATTTTTACATAGGTACTCTTGAAGTTGAAGCTTTGAAGCTTTCAAAATGGTAAGCCATGTGCGATTATCTTAACTATAAAATAATTACAGCATGTAAAATTTACTAAATTTTATACGTGTTACTGTGTATGTGTGTGCAATAGTACAAAACTCAGTAATAAATTAAAATAGCCACCCCTGAGGGTTAAGTTAGAGAGCTAATTGTTTGCAATACCTAAATTTTTGGGGGGTAAGACCGAGTAGACACTTTTTTTGAATCACCCTAATATACATTTAATAAAAAGTATTAAACCTCAAGATTAACTTGAAGGAAATCAAAACCAAATTTGGTATTTTTTCCACAAAAAAAAACTCCTTAAATATTTTCATAGCTGAAAAATAAGACAAATTATAGAGTCCGGAAACAGCACAAATTCCAACTGTGAGTCAGCGGAGGCGAATTACCTTACACCGAATGCACTTTGCTCCATCAGACGTGTGATGAGGCAGCCAAAGGCTCAGCACTAGCAACCGTTTATACTGAAGGGCGTGAGTCAGAACTAAAATTAGTGCTGTTGTGCCAGAACAAAGCAAATTTTCAGGCAAACTATAGCTAGATACAATTAAAACGTAAATGAAGACATCACAATCACACTCGTGATTATAAAAAATATTCATTTTTGAAACTTTTTAATTTTGCAGTGAAGAAAAATAAACCAGGAAATACGTCGACTTTATTGTTGACAAATAAATTGTTTTGTATAACATAAACATCATCAATTTAGCCAATTCGTCGTCTGTGTTGCGCACGAAATCAAATTAAGTTGTAAATAAAAATTTGGATTTTTTCCAATAACTTGTTATAGAACCCACGTGTTCATCAAATAGAACTGCATAGGTAGGCACTACTGTTAATTAAAATATAACAAAATGGCAAAATACAAAAATTAAATCAAAGCGAAATATTGGTTTTTCCATAATCGAATTTCGAAGAATTAGCAGATGTGTAAAATAGCGCACTTGTACAAAAAAAAAAACAACACAATTTCTATACTGCCAGTTTTTATGCATTTTTTAATATTTGCTTTGTTTTGGCCTTTGTCAAAACAAATAGATCTAATTGAATTTGCTGCACAAAAATAACTAAAATATAAAAAAACGGTTACAAATTGAATACTCACATAGACGGCGTTGCATGCGAAAATTCACTGACAAAAAGACTAAAACAAATTTTTCATACGTACCAGGTGAAAACGTGGAAATAGGGCTCTGAGAATAAAAAAAAAATACAATAAAAGTAAAATAAATAAATAAATTAAATTAAATTAAAATAAAATAAAATAAAATAAAATAAAATAAAATAAAATAAAATAAAATAAAATAAAATAAAATTAAATAAAATAAAATAAAATAAAATAAAATAAAATAAAATAAAATAAAATAAAATAAAATAAAATAAAATAAAATAAAATAAAATAAAATAAAATAAAATAAAATAAAATAAAATAAAATAAAATAAAATAAAATAAAATAAAATAAAATAAAATAAAATAAAATAAAATAAAATAAAATAAAATAAAATAAAATAAAATAAAATAAAATAAAATAAAATAAAATAAAATAAAATAAAATAAAATAAAATAAAATAAAATAAAATAAAATAAAATAAAATAAAATAAAATAGAATAAAATAAAATAAAATAAAATAAAATAAAATAAAATAAAATAAAATAAAATAAAATAAAATAAAATAAAATAAAATAAAATAAAATAAAATAAAATAAAATAAAATAAAATAAAATAAAATATTAAAGGCCGAACCAGAAACAACTTAAGCGTCGCGTTGCGTGACATTTCATTTTTGACAGCTAAGATAGTATATGAAGACATGCATGGATGAAGGGGGTATGTCGCATTTTGAGTGAAACGAGAAAATCGGCTTTAAAGTTTTGCTTAAACATTTGAGGATTTTTCGAATCTTTATGGAAAACTGACAAAAAAATTATGCAAAGCCATAACAGACGTTGCATAATATGCAATAAAAAGCATAAATTTATATTTAGTGTTTTATATGAAAAAATCGGAACATACCCCCTTCTTCCACAATTCATATTGAAAAGTTGTGTACATACCAACTTCATCCATGAATTATCTTCTACAATTTTCACGATAGGCAGATTCTGATAAGACAGAAATATAGATCTGCATAAAGACTATTCATCAATGCCAAAAACAGAAATTGAGTGAGAATGCGACATACCCCCTTCATCCATGCATGTCTTCATATACGTAGTTCAAGGAACCTGTCTCATTACCGCGTTTTAATGAGCGTACTGCAAAGACTTGCCGGCTTCTGTATTCTTTCGTGCGATGACATAATCAGCTGATTTGATTTCATATTACTCAAATAGGCTGCCAACGCGATCATTGTGGGATACTTTTTCGGGCTTGCGCGTTTCTGCCAAAGCTATAAATGTCATGCAACGCCACAAATCTGCATTTTTTTTTGGTCTTAAGCAACGCCTTTGTGGAAGGTTTATTATCAATAATGGAATCTATTTGGAGGGACGATAGAAACAAAATTAGGGGGCACAAAGGTCTAAAATGAAGAAATATCAACACCTCATGCTTAGTTTATCTTCATATCACATAAAAATTCAACTATTTTTTGTCTTGTTTGACTAAAAATGCATTGTTATGGCGTATCCGCAGTACATAAAAATACGGTCTGTGATGTCACGTGGCCCCGTGCCGCAACCCTAAAAAAAATGTATAAAAAAAGAATCCCGGGGCCTGGGGATTTGAAAAGGTGGCAACCCTATCCTAGACGAATTAGTTCTTCTGATCACAAGCAAATATGACACGCCAGAGCTCTAACCAAACAAATTTCTGCCTTCTTGATAAAAAAAGACGTTCTCGTTGGTTCAAATAAAACTAATCTCTTCAAACAAAACAACAGAAGTCATTAACAAAATTTTAACCAAAACATTTGATTGAAGTTGCCAGCAGAGATCAACCATATGTTCATCAAGGAAGAATGCCACAAACACAATCAACTTCTTATATATTACATATTTCTACTTTTTATGATAATTATAGCTATTTTCGTTATGCTGCATGTGGCATGATGTCATGTTTTTGCATGTGGCCGCATTTATTAAATTGTTTGCCAGAGTTACTGCAGCAAAAAATGCAATCTAATTTTGCCGTCGCTTTTCTTCTTCTACTTTTGCTGATAAATTAGAAAAAAATACGACATACATAAATATATTTACAAAAGTCTATATGTTGTGTCTCAAGCTGCGTTTTGTAGGTATACTGCATAGAACATGGGGTTGTCGGTGCAAGTGGTGGGAGTCTGATGCACAAAATAAATTGGTTGCTCTGTTGCTTTTGCCATTTCGCTCGCGTCCTCCTTAGACAACGCTGGTGTCACAGCCAAAAACCTTTAAAAAAAACACAACTTAAATAAAAATACAGTCCAGAAAAATGAAAAGATAAACGAAAGTAGACAAATATGCACTCTTAATAGATAAGTATACTCGCACACACATACGTATATAATAAAATAAACATAAAATGGAGACAAAACGAAATGCATTGTTTGCACAGTCACAAGTCAACTGGTGGCCCCTAGCGCTAAAAATGCATTGGTGGTGAAATAACAGTGATGGTGATGGCAACGGTGATGGCGATGTCACTGGTAGATATTAGCGTAGGTGTTGAAGAAACATTGCAGTAAATCTAATAACTAGCTACAGAAATGTGAACTAGTTCAAAATAGAATCAGTTGGAAACTACTAACTTTATAACTAGAACATTTAATAGAAGCTAGATTAAGAAGACTTTTTTGGCTATTTGTGACACTTCACACTTCGGACCAGTTCATCAGTAGATATTTTCTCAACAGGTTAACAAAAACAACAAGAATTATCGTCATACATTAATATATATGTATGTATAAGTATATACAACGATTTTTTTGTATACCCATTTGCACATAATTCGGTTTTTCTCTTCTCCTCTTACATATATATGTACTTATTTTCCAACTCAAGAACACCCATATGTATATATCATTACAAGACCAACGATAATAAAACAGCTGTGACAGCAGCAGGTGGTTGTGGGTGGTTTCACGTGATATAAGCGTTCGTCTAACTATCCCTGCTAGCAGCAGACTTGATAGATTGCAGTATTTGGCAATACAAATCTCTTTTGGCTGGCTATTCGTATGACTCGGACGTGGTGTAATAGTGGGTGCAGACACTCGTTAGAGGTTTAAGGATAGAAGCATTGACATATTTTTTAATTTTTTTAATATTATGTTTTATTTTTTTTTAGTTTATACTATTTTTATTTATTTTTTATTTTGTTTCATATTATTTTATTTTTTTTATTTAACTTTATTTTATTTTATTTTATTTTATTTTACATATATTTGTTTACAGCAATGGATTTTTTTCTGTTAAACAACATTGTAACTTCGAGCTTAAGGCCTGCAATAATTTGCTGTTGGTTTTAATTTTAATAATTTATATTAATAATTAAAATTTTTGGTTAGAATAGAAAAAGTAATTTTTTTTTATTGGGTTACACGCCATAGCTTCAAAGATCGATTTCGGGACTTGCTAAGTCCGCTCGTCGCTGGCCGATTGGCTAGCAACGTGTTGCCTAAATCAAACTGACGAGCGGACCTAGCAAGTCCCGAAATCGATCTTTGAAGCTATGGCCTGTTATTTTATTTTATTATATTTTAATTTATTTTATTTTATTTTATTTTATTTTATTTTATTTTATTTTATTTTATTTTATTTTATTTTATTTTATTTTATTTTATTTTATTTTATTTTATTTTGTTTTATTTTGTTTTATTTTATTTTATTTTATTTTATTTTATTTTATTTTATTTTATTTTATTTTATTTTATTTTATTTTATTTTGTTTTATTTTATTTTATTTTATTTTATTTTATTTTATTTTATTTTATCTTATTTTTTTAATTTTATTTTTTTTTATTTTACTTTATTTTATTAATATTTTTTTTAATTTTCTTTTTCATTTACTTAATTTTTTCATTTTTTTTTAGAATATTTTTTTTTAATATTTATTTCATTTTATTTTATTCCAATTCAATAAGTTGTGCTAATTAAACTTGAAAATGACTTCCGCATAAAGTAGGAAAAACTTAAAATAATGAGGATTTTAATCAACGAATGTGAAACGAAAATCCTCTAAAACACTACACATCCCTATCAAATCCAATTTTTCATATGCTTGCGGTTGCATATACAGAATTGTTGTTGAAAACCAAACTAATATCAATATGCCGCAACCCACCCTAGTTGCAACAAGTAGCTCGAACCGAACCCAAATATTTAGAATGTAACACCACATCCAACCTACCCCAACTCCCACAAACGAAGTAGTTAGCCAACACCATACGATCAAAACTTCTTATATACGCACCCACATTATAAACGTACAACATTTTTTCTAGATTTTTATGGTTCCTCATAGTTCCTTTACTTCGTGTCCTATTTGGCGGCAACATCCTCCTCAATTGCTTATATGTCTCAGCAATTTTTTTCGTCTGAATTTCAACTAAAACCAAACTTACTCTCTGCTTACCCACACTCTCGCCACATGCCCGATTTTTATTTTGCTGCTTCCTTGCGAATACATAATGTGACTGAAAATGTTATAAAAACACGGGCATACAGAAGTGAGAGCAACTTCGTTGGGTGTGAGCATCTTTGTTTTTGTATGAAAAAAAAAAAAAAAAATAATAATAATACATAAAATTTGGTACATACTTATGCAGTTGGGGTGGGTGGGTGTTTTTGCTGCAGTCACATGCAACAGGCTGTTGTTGCCGGCAAGCACACGCACACATGCATTTGTGTACCTATGTGTAAAGCAGTCTGTTGCGCACATAGAAAAATAGTTTGCCTTAGTAAAAATATTAGTGAATTCCATGTACTTGATATTCACTGGGGCGTGGCTGTGTGCAGGTTGGGTACTTATATTTAATGTGCAAAATTATTGCTGACGGTGGTGTTGGTGTAAAATTGTCAAGTGCATAAATTTTGGATGGCAATTTTTTCCGCCATATGGTGCTACTGTCATCAGGTAAATTGCCTTTTCTCGAAGTGTGCGTTGGTATGAGATGGAATTAGTTTTAAGGGAATATACGATTTTGTGTTCAACATAAATATTGTTTAAAAAAGGAAATGTAATTTCTGTAGTTTGAGCAGGCTATTTTAAAAAGGTTTAAATAGAAAAAAATTTAAAAGAAAAAGAGATATCAGTTATTTTTTTTTTTTTTGACCAAACTTTAATAGCTTACAAAAGGAACTTAGTTAATTTTTCGATTTTCTTGTTAAAGAATAGTAGTATATTTAGCATATGGAGATATAACTTTTTACATTTTTTAACATTTTCAAAAGAAATGTAGTAGTTTCCAGGATCGCAACATTTATTCATACTGAACATTGATTAAAATGTTACTCATACGCAGTAGCGCACTTTTATAGAAATTCGACATTAATAATGTAGATCAAGTGTGGTAGATTGAGACCCAAGAGGATTTAGGGAAGTAGATGTGATGAGATTGAGAAATATTAGTACCTCTTTATAAGGACCAATACCTCGATAGGCATCAAAGCTGTAACTCTTCAAGATTCGGTACATGTAGTCACTAAGCAGCGAGTGACCGTTTTAAGCTTTAATTGCTATTAAAAAAACGAAGAACTTCACATTTGTTCGGCAAATAGAATTTTTACAGAGTCAAATTTTAGATAAATGCAATGGTTACATTTGTCGCAAAATTGCTATTGAACTGTGTTTGACATAGACTCAGGAAATATTACTCATACGACGTGGTTCACGACTTTAAAAAATCTGTAATTGTTACGTTTCAATAGATTCTGGGGTTTTGGGTGCTTCTTAAAGCCCAGAAACGGAAAAATAGCTAGGTAAGGAATCAAGTATCGTTATCAATAAAAAATAAAAGATTGTGTCTTAAGAAGGTGGCGTACTCTATAAAAACTTGATGTACGGATCTGAAAATTGATATCAAAACCATACTCTAAAGTGTTCGATGTAGGGACCTTAAAATTGGTAAGGAGATATACGATAGCAATAGCATATTCATGGCACAAATTGTTTGGGCCTTCCATAAAAATCTCAAGCTTAGTATGTATCTCTATGAGAGGTCCCATACATATTTAATTTTTAAGGTTGAGTATCTCAAAAATTGTTGGGTCGTTTGTGTAACGAGTTGGCTCAAAAACTACTAAACTGTTTGGTGTCATTTTATTTGGATAAGTCTGGCGGTATATGCTACATTTTTCCCCGCTAGATGGGGCAGGGTCCCTATATTTGCGAAATCCGTATAACAGCTATGTAGGTTCTGAAGTCGTATTTATTGTCCGTTTTTGTAAGTCATAATTTTGTAATATATTTTTTTTTAATCTTGGAAAAGTGCATTTGAGTACAAAAAAAATCAATATAGAAAGGACTTCCCTATTATTTTTTCTTATTTTTGTTATTTTTTATTTATTTGTTTGTATCAGAGCAAAAGTCAATTATGAAAAATTCACAACCAAAATTTTATTGCCTACTTACTACTCAAACAGGTACATGATATTCAGCGTTCTAGTGCAAAATTTATTATCCATCTATTAGACTCGGTATTATAACAATAGGTGTACGCTTCGGAGTTGGGTAGCCAATTGGTAGCCAAATTTAATCTAATATAAACATCTGTAATGAAAAACTTATCTACATACATATGCACAAACGTACGTAAGACTGGGTTGAAAAAATGCTATTTTGAGGTGGTTTTGGAAATTTTTATTTTTGTATCCTTTAAAATACAGCCGATAAGGTTTTTTCGCTGTAACTTAGTTATTTGACGTCCGATTTTTAAAATATTTGTTAGCTGAGCTAATCATGTCAAAACGACTTCATAGCTTAAAAGGACATAAGAAAGAAAAGTGGAGCTTCTCAAGCCCAAAATTATTACATATCAATTTAAAAATCGGACGTCAAATAACCAAGATACAACGAAAAAACCTTTTCGGTTGTATTTTAAAGGATACAAAAAAATTTTTTTGGAAACCCTCTCAACATAATCTTTAAATTTAGGAGCGGACATTATCAACTTTTTTTTGTATGAGGACCAACGTAGTCTAACATACATGTACATTGGGGTAATTCGAAAAAGATTTAGCCCAGGTCGACTTCCTTTCCCATACATTTCCCATAAATTTTTATCAAAGTAAATTTTCTAATAATTTGTAAAAATGTTTTCCAAAAAAGCTTAATATATTCTTAAACTTTTTACAGAGTGCCTTTATCATATCTATTAAACTAGTTACAGCCATTTTAAAATAACTGAATTTTGTACTATTGCAAGGAAAACATCTGGTTATTTTCATATGGCTGTAATTAGTTTGACAATCACGCTATGTAAAAAGCTTTAGAAAGCTCAAAGCTTCAACTTGAAGAATATGTGAAGCTTTTTTGAAATAAAATAAAATATTTTATATTATTTGAATCACCCTAATGTACATATATGTACACAGGTACACGGAGAGAATTTTTTACGTAAAACAAGGCACAAACAAGAAAATCGAGCAGTGATTTTGTACTTGGAAAGTTGATTCTTAATATTAAGAATATCCAGGATTTCAAATTTTTTAAATAAATACGAAAATGTTTTCTAAATTCTGCCTTGATAAACTTTAAAATAAAAAAGAACATGTTTTCCATGTGGAGTATGAAATTTGAAAAAAATCTTTGTTTAAATTTTCAAAAAATGCTGGGCTGTTGAAGAAGACGTTTTCTTCAAAAGTTTCAATCGTAGTTTTTGTAGTGTAGTATAAATAGCTATGAGTAAAGATATTTTCTTAAAATGAGTATATTTTTGCAAATATTTTCTTGGTTTTTCTTAAACACTTTTGAAACATTTTTTCTCATATTTTGTTTTTGTTTTTAATAAGGATATGACTTGCTTGTTTAAAGTAAACTTTTTTGATTAATTTCAGTGAAAATCAAGTAAATTTTTGAAATTTCTCGAATTATTTACTAATTTGAAAATGAGAAAATATTTTTCTAGATTTAAGAAAAATATTTTTCTCTGTGTATGCCATATTTGTATGCAGGTTTCTGTTTTAAGTGTATGTCAGCAATACAACTTTCCAGCAGCCGTTTCATTAGCTCTGCTAAGGCCAAGATTGTTTTGTTTGATCGATTTTCGATAAGTTTATTAACATCCAAATTCATTACTTTAATTAATACACTTGGCGGTTATTTGAAATCCATTTAAGCTGTAAAAAACAATGGTTTAAAGTGGTACTTCAAAGCATAATTTAAACTTGGATTTTTCATGCAAGTTTCTGTATCAATTAGCTCCATTATGATCTTGTCATTATTTCGTCGCTTCTAATAAAATCTAAAACTGATCTACATAAGAATTTTAGAAGTTGATGTTGCAGCTGGCTACAAAAAAAGACCGAAAAGAATTAAAAATTAAAGTAACAGACAGTGCTTGATCTAGAAATGAGGTAGGTATATACAAAAACTGCTTGTTCTTGCCGCTGCAATGGGGCAGGTGGAAAATCAGCAGCTGTGGCAAGCGCTTAAAAATGTTAGTAACAGCTCACACAAGCACACTCACACATACAATCAAAAAAATGTTATAAAAACATCAAGAAAAAACCAAGTGAAGTAAAAACACTCAGCCAAATAGTTATGCTGAGCCCCTACTGCTCAAACTTTTTTCATCTTAGTTCACTACCACAAGTTTGCTGGCTCATCGATCCGGGTTCTGCTGCTGCTGCCGCCGCCTCTGCTGCTTCCATCGTTGTGTGAATGAAATTTGCAACAGGTGCGCGCACGAATCGCCTTGGCATATACATAATAGTTACTTGCACTTGCAAACTCCCCTTCCCACCTCATCTAGCAACAATTTTCTTGGCACATTCACCAGCCGCATATTTCCATATAATAATAATCCACGCCGCTTACCTACGCTACTTCTTCTTCTACTCCTTCTGCAGCTATTCGGTTCACTCTTTATTTGCACATCTTCCGCGATGCTGGCTCTTTGCTATTTCCGCCACCTTCTGTACCTAGTCGTGCTCATAGCTAGTCCACGTAATATTTATTTTCTTTTGCTGTGCCTCCATCTACAAAATGGGCTATTAAGGTGACCGGGAGTTTGCTTCATTCAGCGCCACTAAAGTGTTTACTTTTGTTGTTGCAAGTGTGTATGTATATATATATAACTGTGGAAAGGTTTTGTGTGTTCAATTATTGTTGTTGTTGTTCAATAACAGCCTGATTACTTTTTTCGCTTTTAGGTGCAATTTTTTTTTTGATTGCAGCGGCTATTATTGTTGTTGTTGCTTTACTTACTATCATAACAATAACTGGCTGAATTACGGCATCGTACAAAACAGGCCATTATGTTGGCTATCAACGCGCAGCTTTTACCATCGCTACTGCCAAATACGTAAGAAATATAATAACAACAAAACGAATGCACTATTTTTCTTAACGCCCTAGACCCTTTTATGTGTGTGCTGAGCATTTACTACCAAGTAAAGAATTAACCCAGCAGGAAAGTAAGTTAACTAGAGCAACGAAACGTTTCCCAATAAGTAACAGAAGAGTAACGAAACCCTTCGTAACGAAATAACATGAACTCTAAGCAGGAACACGTTGAACAGAAATTAGACCTGTAACGCTAAATGTGTAACAAAACTGGAACAAAACGTTTCTGTACAGAAACAAAACTCTCGTGATTGAAACTGTGTATAAACCTAAGATTTAGAAACAAATACTTGTAACGTTACTGGCGTACCGAGACTGTAATAAACCCCCTCGTTGTTGATCTTGTCGTCGTTGTTGTTGTTGGTGACTTGGTCACCTGTGTTTTATTTCCTATTTTGTCTAGTTTCTTTCCACTTCCCCATCTCTTTCTAACACTCTATATAAGGTAGGAGATCGGTGATAATTTCTCCACTCGACTCTCACACCTGCTATCGGAGAGCAATCCTCGACCTGACGATGTAACCGGGCAATGGGAGCACATCTCTCACTCATTGCGTACCGCCGCTGGGGACACTATAGGGTTTTAGCGAGCCCGCAAGAACAACTGGTACGATGAGGAATGTAGCACTGCCTCGAATAAAAAGGACGCTGCCTACAGGGAGACGTCGCGAATGGGCGCAACCCGCAGTGTATGGCAACGATATCGTGAGGCGAAGAATGAAGAGAGGCCCTTTTTCAGAAAAAAGAAACGTAAGGCAGAAAGGCGTGAGTGTGAGGAGCTTGAGATGCACGAAAATTCTATGAAAAGATCCGGCGGATGACGGGAGGTTTAAGACTGGGGCAAGTTCCTGTAAGGACAATAATGGCGACCTGGTAACCGACGTACGGAGTGTACTTAAAATATGGAGGGAGCACTTCTCCTCACTGCGAGGGAGACGTCGAACCCGATACCCCAATCCCTGAAGATGGAAAAGTCGCCCCACGACCTGACTATGTTGAAATGAGGATAGCTATGTCCCGGCTCAAACACAACAAAGTGCCTGGAAAAGACGGACTACCCGACGAGCTGTTCAAACACGGAGGCGAAGAGCTGGTGTGTAGTCAAAAAGCTTTTTTCTTGACGAAAAAGAAAATGAAAAAATGGGCTGTGCAACTAAGCAGGCAAAGAAATAACACGCGTAAATAAAACACCGCGTCTTGGTGGTCGACAATAGACTAAATATTTAATTATTTCCAAAATTCAAATAAGGTATAACATTTCAAGTAAGGCATACAAATATACACGTTTGTATGCTTGTATATACATAGCCATGCACTAGCGAAAGCCAATGCAAAAAAGGGTGACGAAATCTTCTATTGTTCGCTGTGCTAAGCATACAAGCGTGTGTGTATACATATGATGTTGAGTGGGAGCATGAGTACAAGTATGTTTGTATGATTGTGCATGCTCTCAACTAGACATTGGATTGCTACAGTTAGGTACATTTTTAAAGCAAGTAAATGATATTAATTGTAAGTAAATGATTTTAAATAGGTTATTGAACCATGACAGCTGTTAGTTAGGCAGGGTGTCCCAACCAATTATGACCAATGACCCAACATCCCGGCCCCGTTGAAAGGACTTTCAAATCGGTAGTATTGCGATTTTGCGAATTGGTCGACGACATGTTCCCTTGGGAGTGCGTAGGTTTACCACTCTGACTCGCCCATCCTTTCCTGGTATTATGTCTATAACACGACCTATCAGCCATCGTTGCGGGGGTACATTATCCTCATGGATAAGAACCATTGTGTCTTTAGCGATATTTTTATTTTCAGTATTCCACTTCGATCGCGATTGTAGTTCGCTGATATATTCATGCGACCATCGTTTCCAAAATATTTGTTTCAAAGCAGTTATTTGGTTCCATCTGTCCAAATTGTTACAATTATCCACTACCATTCGTTCAGGTAGAGACTTTAATGCGCTGCCAGTTATGAAGTGACCTGGAGTTAGTGCTGCGAAGTCGCTGGGATCGGACGAGAGTGGTGAGATGGGTCGCGAGTTGAGAACTGCTTCTATTTCCACCAATACTGTAGTGAGCTCCTCGTATGTTAGCCTTGCATTCATGACGCTGCGATGCAGATGGCCTTTGGCTGATTTGACTGCAGCCTCCCAAATGCCGCCAAAATGAGGTGCCCTAGGTGGAATAAAATGAAAATTTATAAATTCATTAGAGCAATAATTAGTTATTGTGTCTTGATTCTCTTTTTTGAAAAGGAATGCTTTCAATTCAGCAAGTTTGCTGCAAGCACCAACGAAGTTAGTTGCGTTGTCGCAAAAAATGTCTGATGGAAGACCTCTTCTTCCAATCATTCGCTTAAGCGCAGCTAAAAATGCATCTGTAGATAGGTCTGAAACGACTTCGATATGCACCGCCTTTGTTGCAAAGCATACGAAAATTGCAACGTAGGCTTTGTATGGTATCTTGCCCCTAATTCGAAGATATATGTTGAAAGGTCCACAGAAATCTACGCCGCAACGAGAAAATGGGCGTGATGGTGTTAAACGTTCGACAGGAAGATTTCCCATCATGTGTTGAAGTAATTTCGGTTTGTACCTAACGCAATGGATACATGACCGAACGATGCGCCTAGCGAGTTCACGAGCGTTGACAATCCAAAATTGTAAGCGAATTAAAGATACTAATGCTTTAGGTCCAGCGTGATAATTTTTGAGATGAAGATATCGAACGTATCGTGTGGTGAATTCACACTTACTCGGCAACAAAATAGGGTGTTTTTGGCTGTCTGGAAGATCAGCCAGTTCAAGTCTTCCGCCAACCTTTAGCAATTCAAATCCTTGAGTCGGGTCCAAGAACGGGTTTAGATTCCGCAATGTGCCACTTATCTTTTTCTCCCTTTGCAATAATCGAATGTCTTCAGCAAAATGTTGCTGTTGAACGTTCCATACAATGCATAACAATGCGCGGTGTAGTTCATCGGGAGTTAGTGATTCGTTGGCAACTTCTGTTTGGGTTTTCTTTAATTTTGTGCAAAATCGAAGCATTCTGGCAACAATTCGAATTTCTTGAGTGTGAGAACTTTGCCTGTCGAGAGATTCAATTAGGTAGTTACTGGATATAGTTACCTTGAATGCCGATTTTCGAACTTCAGCATTAACCACTTCCATATCGATACCTTTGTTTGTTTCACACGGCCACTTCCCTACGTCTTCATACAGAAATGCAGGACCAGAAAACCAAATCGAATTTACGAGCTCAGATGGTGTACTTCCTCTGGACACAATGTCCGCTGGATTACATTTCGTTGGTACATGTCTCCAATAAGCATCCGCAGTAAAATCCTGTATTTCCGAAACTCTGTTGCCAACAAAGGCTGAAAGTGTAGCCGAATGCAGTTTGAGCCAGTGAAGTACAATTTGCGAATCTGTCCAAAGAAATGTATCAAAATTATAATCAGAAAATATTGGTTTAATTTTTGAATAGAGTCGAGAAAGTAATAGTGCACCACAAAGCTCCAGCTTCGGTAGTGATTGTCGTTTAGTTGGGGCTACTCTTGATTTTGCCGTGAGGAGGCGAACGCGAATATTGCCGGTTTTATCTACGATGCGAGTATAAATTCCACAGCCATACGCGCGAATAGATGAATCACAAAATCCGTGTATTTGCAAAGACTGAATATTAGTGGATAGACAATACCTTGGAATATTGATTGAAACGAGATCCGAGAGATTGTTGACGAATGTTTGCCAAGCTGATTGAATGTTTTGTGGAACTGACTCATCCCATTCGAGTTTCAATAGCCACAACTCCTGAAGTAGAATTTTTGCGGTAACGATTACTGGTGCTACGAGTCCAAGTGGGTCGAAAAGTGACGATGCTATAGAAAGAATTGTCCTCTTTGTAACACGGTCTTTTATTGGCTGCTTTGGAATAAACGAAAAAATAAAATTATCTTGAATTTGATCCCATTTGAGCCCAAGAGTACTAGTGAGAGAAGCATCGAGATTTAGGTCCTTGTCGGTAATTTCACATCTGAAACGCTGGTGATTGGAATGCCATTTTGCCAGATCAAATCCACCTAATTTTAACAATTCAGTTACCTCATCTTGTATCCTCGACAGTTCGGCAATGGAGTCAGCACCACAAAGCAAGTCGTCAACATAAAATGATGATTTGACGATATTTGAACCAATGACGAAATTTGACTGATATTGATCAGCGAGATAATTGAGACTACGTATAGCGAGATAAGGTGCGGATGCCATTCCGTAGGTTACTGTGTTGAGTTGGTAGGTTTTGAGATCTTGATTTGGCGAGCTCCTCCATAATATATACTGGAACTTGCAATGTTCTTTACTGACCAGCACTTGCCTATACATTTTGACAATATCTGCTGTAAGCGCAAAACGATGTAAACGAAAACGAAGTAAAAGAATGACGAGATCGCTTTGAATAGTAGGTCCAACCATTTGTAGGTCATTTATCGATTTCTGCGTAGAAGTTCGACAGGATGCATCGAACACAACTCTCAATTTCGTTGATGTACTGCTCGGCTTCAAAACGCAGTGATGCGGGATGTAATAGTGAGGTTCGTTGAGATTAGGGTAAGGGACTACTTCCATGTGGCCTAGACTTTGATACTCATCCATAAATGCGACGTATTGTGACTTGAGATTAGGTGAGCGTTCCAACCGACGTTCAAGCGAATTAAATCTGCGCAAAGCAGTTGTGTATGATTCACCTATGTTCGCAGGATCGTCCTTGAATGGAATTTTGACTATAATCCGACCGCTACTGTTTCGAGTGACAGTATCGTTATACAATTTTTCGCAAGTATGCTGCTCTCGAGTCCACACGTCAACTTTGGTTGAGACTTCTTCAATTTGCCACAGTTTTTCCAATTTCGAATCGATTGATTCCTCGCAAGCTAACAAGCAATTATTGTTGAACGACTCAGAGCTTGAACGATAGCGTCCAGACACGACCCAACCCAGAAGAGTTTTCTGTAAAATAGGAAGATTACTACCAAGTTTAATTTGTCCTACAGAAAGTAAACTGAAGAAACTCTCTGTCCCTAAAAGCAAGTCGATTTTTTTGGTTTTATAAAATTGATCATCAGCAAGTACGATATTCGATGGGATATGCCAAGAAGATGTGTCTATCTCCGGCTCGGGTTGGTAAGCGATATGTGAAGTGATGCAAAATGTGAGTGGTAGTTCAAACCCTGTTGCTTGTGACTTAATATTGGTAGAAGTTTTATATTTAATATTAGTAGAGGACTACCTTGGATTTCGATGTTGTGTTTGCTGCGTGGTAGGATCAGCTTCTGTGAAAGTTCATCGGTGATGAAATTTACCTGTGAGCAAGAGTCCAATAAAGCTCGGCCAAGACGATAACTTCCAGAAGAGTCACGAACCAGAACCATAGCAGTGGCGAGAATAATGTGATCCGACAATGTGTTGTCCATGTGTGTGTGAACGGCGGATGGCAAATTAGTAGAAGACGAGTCTGAAGTGGTCCCACGATGCAACAAACTGTGGTGTTGACGAGAACAGATTTTACATTTATGCGTGGAAGCGCAGTTCGACAATTGATGTCCCTTTGACAAGCAGTTAATGCAAAGACCCATTTTCTTTGCATGTTCGAAGCGTTGTGATACGCTGAGAGCCTTAAAACGATCGCAGCTTTGTATTTTGTGATTGTTGCTGGAACATACCGAACAAGTCATATTTGATACCGCAAATGAATACCCTTTGTTTGAATTTTTAGGTTTTGAAGGTTTGCTGGGATTTTGGCGAATGGGTCCAACGACGTGAGCGTTATCAACTGAATCGAGATATTGACAACGTCTGTCTAAAACCTTGGTACAATCTGCCCAACTTGGCAGTGTCTGAAAGTCCAACGACTCCTTCCATTTGCGATTGGTTTCTTCATCGGCTTTCTGTAAAACTAAATAAATAAGCATGGCTTGAGAGATTTGGCCTTCAGTTCCTAAAGACAATAATGAACCATAAATTGCAGATGCCTTGTCAATTAGGCTTCTCAATTGACCACCGTTTGGTTTAGAAATAGCTGACAGCTCAAAAAGCGACGATATATTTTCTAGGAATATAAGGGTTGGATTATCATAGCGAGATTTAAGTCTTTCCAAGGCCTTTGGGTAATTTTCATTAGAAACTGGAAACGCGTCAATAGTTTCCAATGCGGGACCTTGGAGACAGTTGCGCAAGTGATTAAATTTCTCGATATTGGACAAACTATATTCTCTATCGATAATTTGTTTAAACGAGGTTATAAAATTTTGATACTCAGAATACTTGCCATTGAATGTAGGAAGTTTGAGTTTGGGTAGTTTCGAACCTGCTTGCATAACGCAAGTTGAATCAGACAATGTTTCATTGCGGTCCTCGGAAAGTTGAGTCTGAATTGATAATTTTGTTGTGATATACAATTCCTCCAAATCAGCACGACCTCCATCATCTGAATCTAGTTTTTCGATATCCGTTTGCGTAGACAATACATTCTTGAAGTACGATTCCAAAATACCCAATCGACACTTGTATTCTGCGTTAGATAATGACTTAGCACCTGGCCGTAGACTGGCTTCAACAATATTTTTAATGCGAGAAATATTTTTCTTTATGTTGGCTCGTTGTTGTTTGAGCTCGTCGAGAGACATTTTAAATATTTGATGTAAATTGCGGAAAACGGGATAATGATAAATTGAGGGTTTCAATAATTTGAATATTGACAAGACTTACTTGATGTACGAATGGAGCAAAGATAAGTGGCGGGAAATACCGTTCGAATGTTGGTTGGGTAGCGACAAATAGTTAGGCAGCACCAATACAATACATATATCCAAATATATATGCAATTAAATTTGTTAGCGGCAGCGCAGTGCGAGCGTAGCAGAATTGCACAAAAGGCAGCGACGAAGAATGTTGACGGCGGCAGCGAAATAGCGCAGCGACAGCAGCAATGCAATACCAAAAAAGAAAAGTGCAAAGCAGCGAGTACAAACAAATGTATGCGGGTTCGACGAAAATTGTACTGCTACTTGCACTTGAGTTGATGACAAATTTAAGCCCTTTGCGATTTGTTGCTAACAACGGGCTGCTGGGATGTGGAGATGTGGTATCCGATGATACGATCCTCCAGCGACGATGATGATGCGGTAGCCCAAATGTAACCACCAAGAGCGAAAGACGAAAAATGTATGATTTTTTTTTTTCTTTATAAAACGCGGTAATTTATTGTAAAATAAGGTTGCGAAATTATTTTACGCGACAAGTTAACTTAATTACACAGTCCCTGCTCGGGCGCCAAAAAATGTGTAGTCAAAAAGCTTTTTTCTTGACGAAAAAGAAAATGAAAAAATGGGCTGTGCAACTAAGCAGGCAAAGAAATAACACGCGTAAATAAAACACCGCGTCTTGGTGGTCGACAATAGACTAAATATTTAATTATTTCCAAAATTCAAATAAGGTATAACATTTCAAGTAAGGCATACAAATATACACGTTTGTATGCTTGTATATACATAGCCATGCACTAGCGAAAGCCAATGCAAAAAAGGGTGACGAAATCTTCTATTGTTCGCTGTGCTAAGCATACAAGCGTGTGTGTATACATATGATGTTGAGTGGGAGCATGAGTACAAGTATGTTTGTATGATTGTGCATGCTCTCAACTAGACATTGGATTGCTACAGTTAGGTACATTTTTAAAGCAAGTAAATGATATTAATTGTAAGTAAATGATTTTAAATAGGTTATTGAACCATGACAGCTGTTAGTTAGGCAGGGTGTCCCAATTATGACCAATGACCCAACAGCTGGTAAAAAGCTTGCATCAGCTCTTATGCAGATGAGTGCACGCCTCCGGATTGGAATTTAAGTGTGCTCTGCCCAATTCACAAGAAAGGCGATCCCGCTCTTCTAAATAATGCATGTAAGGTTCTTTCTAGCGTATTGTGTGTAAGACTGAAGCCCATCGTAGACAAACTGATTGGACCTTATCAGTGTGGCTTTAGACCTGGTAAGTCTACCATCGACCAGATTTTCCATGTCTGAACTTGACTTCCTTGCAAAGCTTATACGGCTTTGCCATATGACGTTGAGCAATACCAACAACTCCGTCAGAATCGGGAAGGACTTCTCTCAGCCATTTGAAACCAAACGAGGCTTCACACAGGGCGTCTCTCTTTCGTGCGATTTCGCGAGTACGAGTTTTTCGCAGACCTGACTATAGTTCAGCGAATTAAATCCCAAAGGCTCCGATGGCCGGGTCATGTTGTGCGAATGGACTAAGAAGCTCCAGCACAGAAAGTTTTCCTATCGACACCGGGATTCGGCAGCAGAGGCCTCGACTGAGATGGAAACAACAAGTGGAGGATGACTTGAACTCCCTTGGGGTTTCCAATTGGTGTCAGTTATCGCTAAAAAGGAATGAATGGCCTGCTTTGACACGAAACGGCCAAAATAGCCTAGGCGGTTAAGCGTCAATAAATGACGCAAGCAAAGATTAGATTAGATTCTGTTTGACAGTACGGGGCGTATGAATAACTAAATATGCAATCCAATTGAAAAATCTCACAGGAATAAGTGACATGGGTTTTTACAACTAGATACATTATAAATTTTTTTGGTTGTTTTAAAAATGTTGAATAAATTTTCTCTATGACTACAAATTTTGCGTTTATCAGTCGTCCTCAATTTTTTTTTTCATTTAGCATGACACTAGAAAAAAAAAGAAATAAATTCTGTTTCTTATCTCGTTAATAATAATAATAGTAATAAAGTCATAAAATGCAATCTCTAATTTCACCCCTCGCCAGATTGTTCTTCTCTAGCTCAAACTTACAATTTAGTTCGTAGTGCAGCTGCAAAAAGCTTAAAATTATCAAATATGCTAGAAAACACTTAAATATTTACGAGTGTTTTCTTTCGTTTTGTTTTTGTTTTATTGCATTACACTATCAGCGCACACGAAAATGGGGTCACCTTTGCATTATCAAATTTCCCCCGAAATGATTTATTTTGCAAAAACACATAACTCTTGAATAATCAAAACAAAAAAACTAAAAAGCATCTCGAAATGGAAAAAACAATGCAAACCAAACATACGAAACGTTGCACAAAAAAACAACAAATTTGAGAAGAAATAGGAAAAAAAAAATAAACCTTATCTTGAATCGTTGATGTGTGGCCTGATTTCGACAAGCAATATGACAGTGCAAGCGCCCAATTGCCGAGCGGCGAAAAAACAGTCAAACGACCAACTTTCAATGGCCGGCCGACCGCTCCACCAAACGAGAACAAAAAATATCGAAAGCACAAAAAAACCAGCAACGAAATTTGTCATAAAAAAATTTCGCATTTGTCAGATAAGCGAAATTGGTGTAAATGAAATGAGCGCTGGGTAAGGGATGCTCGGGGTAAGTGCATTGCTTCGTATATAGGGGGCGGAACGGGTGAAATGCCTTTGCGTACACACACACACACATGTGTGTCACATTAGATGTTGTGTATGCGCGTGGCTGAATGAGTGCATTTATTTGTCAGCACGCCACTGAAATTTCAGTTTTAATTTACACAAAAGTGCAGTACAATAACAAAAAACGAATGCAAAAAACCCAACCAATTAGACATAGCGCAGCCCGCGACAGCTGCACCAAATGTGAAAGATGAGTGGCCACACCATGCCTTGGCTGGCTGCGAGGGTGGCAACGCGGCATAGACGGCAATTTGAAATTAGATACTCTCGAAAATGTTAAAAAAATAATAAAAAAAATACAAACGAAAAATTAAAAATAAGCAAAAACTACAGAACGATTGCGCAAAACAGCACAAATAGTTTGACTGTTAATCTAGAAACCAACAAAAACAAAAAACAAACATAAAAATGGCAAATAATGTATAATCTGGCAAATATGGCATAAAAAGTGCTATTCCATTTCAAAGACACGCACACAAGCGCGTGATTTATATTATTGAATGCCGAAAAGGCAATGCAAAAATAAGCTTAAATTGGCACATAAACAGAAGATTGCATATGAGAAATACGAAACGCTGACAGACGTCAACCGCACTGCCATTTTGGCTCGCGCTCGTTCTTTTGATTTTAGCTAAAATATTTTCAAATTTTCATAAGCCGTATCAGCATTATGCATTTGGTATTTTTTATAAAAAAAAAAAAAAAAAAAAAAAAAAAAAAAAAAAAAAAAAAAAAAAACTAATGGCGACGATATACCAACAGGTTATCATAACCTCTAACGAGATTTTTAGCCGAGCTTCTCTTTCCAACTTGAAGTGTGTTGCTTTTTGAGTTTTCTTACAAGTTGGCGGGACCTACAGTTTTTTGCAGCTTCTCATGGCAGAAATACACCCGGAGAGTTTGCCAAACTACTGCCGAGGGGCGACCCCGTTTAGAAAAATTGTTTTTCTAAATAATTTTTGATGTTACTTTTGCCGGGCATCGAACCGCCACGACTTGGTGTAGATGGCCGAACACTTAACCGCTACACCACGGCTTAGATGAAAATGGGTCGTTCCATTTCAAATCGTTAAATTATTGAAATTGAGTTTTGATAAGTAGCTTCTTTCTACCACAAAACTATGTTCTAACCTCCCTACTTTTTTAACATTCCTATTTCAGTACCACACTCCTCTTCTTCAACTCCTCCAATATTGCTGACCACTGCTGACTGACCTATAGTTGTCGAAGTCAGACAAATAGCGTTCGCTAATTCTATACCAAATAATAACCAGCTACCTTTTCTGGTTCGGACAGTTCTAGAAATAGTTATCAACTTTCTATATCTAGTTATATTTGCGGATAAATTATTCTCGATATCCGATACTTGCGATCTAAAATAAAGAGAGCTTTATTAAGGCTGGTCTTCAAGTCGATTTTAGTCAATATCATTTGCAAACCATTTTTGAAAATCTACACTCAGAGAAAAATAAAATTCAAATATTAAGAAAAAAATTCTTAAATTTATCCTTTGGCATTCTGAAAATTTTAAAAACGTTTCGGTCATAAATATTGTTAGAATAAGAAGTTTTCATTCTTGTTTTTAAAATTGAGATGCAAAAAGCTTCAAATAAGATTAAAGTACTTACACTCAGAGAAAATTATTTATTTATTTATTACGACTCTTCGAGCCTAGATCAACACTTAATATTATTACATTCGTTAAAATAAAAAATTAAAAAATTGTAATAAAAAAAAAAAAAATTAGCTGGTTATCAACCAAAATATCTGTTGACTCAACCAAAATATGGCTTGATTCAACCATAATCACGGCCGATTCTTATCCATTCTCAGCTCATTTTTCTCTGTGTATATTAAGAAAAAGAGTTCTAAAAACAAAACTAATACGTACACAAATACATATAGGACAAAGTTGCAATTAGACGCCGGCAAGCATAAGTACGCGATGGCCTGATGGTTACCATCTCCGTTCAGCAGTCAAGGCAGTGTGAGTTCTATTCTCGGTGGGGACAACAAAGCAAAGGGGGAAATTGTCTTTTAGAATAAAGCTGTAATTAGACGCTGGCAAGCATAAGTAAACGATGGCATTGTAGTAGATACCTTGGTTGAGGGTTCGAGGGACCTGAGATCGATTCTCGGTGAAGTCAATATAAGAACTCTGAAAAATAATTTTTTAAATTAGAAAAAAAAAAGAATTATATTGACTTCACCGAGAATGTTGTTGTTGTTGTAGCGAGGTGTAGCCCTGCCTAAATGTCAGACAGGGTCACCCCGAGTGTATTGCTCTTGGCCGGGTTGATATAAGAAAACGGCTCGGGTCGTTTCGTGAAGGCTATGTAGGTCATTTAGCGTTCCCCAGGGTGCACCAACTGGGAGGCGACCTACTTTCACCGAGAATCGAACTCATAACCGCTTAAAATGAAACCAAAACTTTCTTGGAATAAGAATAACAAACTAATCCTAAGAATATATTGTCCTTGAAACAGCCCCGAACGTTCTTAAATTCGGACACAATTATTCCTGAGATAAGAATTTTCGATCTAAGAAAGAAGTTCTTGATATAAGAATTTTGTACTTCGTATAAGAATATTCGGTATTACCGTACCTTCGTGACCAAAATTCTTGATTTTTTCTGAGTGTATGTCATAAATAATATATGCTTCAGCAGGTAATTGTGCTTGCATCTAGAATTACATCAGAAAAAAATCGAAAAGCTGCCCATCAAAAATGTGTTTCAAAAACGGTCTATATCAACGTAAACTCAATCATCGATTTCATATCGACAAAATTTTTTTCAAAAACGTCTTATCTGAGAATTTAATACAAAAACCCTTCATTTTTTGATACAACCGGTAACAGCCTAAATCTTTTACTTAACCTTAAACGCTTATCACTTACGACATCAGTGCTGCTCAAATTAAAGCACTATGTGAGTTTCAATACGCATATACATATGTATGTATGTATGTATGTATGTATATAAGAAGCGCTAGAACGCAGTACTGTCAAAACTGCTGCATTAGAAAAATAGTTGAGCGACATCGACGATATCGGCAACTAGAAGAGCGTCAATTTCGATGGAAAACAAAGATAGAGCAACACCAACAGCAAAACTAAAATACACTGCAAGTACTCATTAAAAGCAAAAAAAATAAAGCCAAAAACACCAAAAACGTTGAATAAATCAACAACAACAACAACAACAACACTAACAGTCGTGGTGATTAAACAAGAAATCGATAATATTTGCGAATTGTTGAGCTATTCTTTGTAAACAATTGAATAAATAACGACTGACTGGCATTCCTAGTTCTTTTTTTGTGCATTCGTATTTTTATTAATTTTTTACGCAACAACAACAACAAAAACCTCAAACGCATATGCAGTTAAACAAAAAAATGCAGTTCTAGCGAAAATATCAACAAATTGTGCCAGGCGCACTTAAATTTCAGCAAACTGCAGCTGAGTATCGAGCGCAACGAAACGCTGTCCTTGAGCTTATCACCTCACACGCGCACACATACGAGCGCTCAGACACACACACACACACACTCAAATGACAAACAAAACAGCGTCAATAAACGTCAAGCGCAATAAAGCAAACAAACCGAAAAAATTGAGTGCCAACAAATATCAACTGCATAACGCGATCAATGCAATGCTCGAGCTCGAGCTCGACGAAAACTATAAAATAATGAAAGAAACAACGAAAATGCAATGAAGCCAATTTAAGCAAATATTCGAATTCACAAATCGCAAAAAAACCCATACGAAAACATCCAATCAACTACGTACAAACAAATGCATTTATTGGAACAATATAATCGGCAAAACGCGCAACAGGCTGTTGATGGTTGGTTGGTTGCCGGGATGCCGGGTTGTCGGCGACAATAGAGTCGCAACCAATTTTTAAAATTTCCATTATTTATTTACAATTGAAACTGAATTGACGACGATTGGTTGGTTGGTGACGTTGCTTTTGATGTTTGAGCAGCTTGTAGTCAGCACCAGCAAGAATAGACAAAATCAACAGCCATTGTTCGGCCGCACTTTACCGCGCTCTAAGTTGAAAAATTTGTTTAAACAACTAAGGAAAGCTGTCGTCGGTGGTGCCGAAGGCTATATACCTTTCATGAATAAGCGTCACGATTTTCACTGTTCGATCCCCAGTACAGCCTGTGTGAATTTAACTTTAGCTCATACCGAAATTATCGGAACTATCGATTATATGGGGCGATATGTTTTATTGGTCCAATCTCATTGATTTTTAACATCGGTATTCCACATTCTAACAGAGCAATAGTTACGAAATTTCACGATCCTACCTATCGATTGTATGGGAGCTATGAGTAGTTTTGGTCCGATCTTGATGGTTCCGACGAATGATTATTCTCATATAAAATAACGCCTCCATACCTAATTTCATCGAGATGTCTTTAAAATTGATGGACTAGTTTGCGTACAAACAGACGGACGGACAGACGGACGGACAGACGGACATGGCTAAATCGTATCAGCTCATTGTCCTGATTATAACGGTATACTTATTAGTGAGTCTATCTCTTCTTCTTCTCATACTTACAAACATCGGACCAAAGTTATAATACCATTTCATGTTCATGAAAGGTATAAAAAGCTTGTTTTTCGTTGATCATCAATTGAGCAGCTGAATACACTCGACACCTTCGTACTTGCAAATAATAACGTAGTTAGATTTTGTATATTCCGAGGCATATCAAAAATTATACAATATCTAATTTAAGGAAGTATTGGTAGACCAAGATCCCAGAGAAACAGCCAAAGTTGGACAAACCGTCTTAAACAAGTAAAAGAGAAGGCCCCAAACTTTGAGATGTCTGGCTGAAGTTTTGGTCATAAGGCGAAGTCTGAAAATGCCTGATTCTACTTAGGGGTAGCGTTTTACGACACATGTTAGCGACCACAAAGGTATCGCCCCTGCGGGTTAGGGTATTAGAATATGCCCGAGGTAAGCATACCGGTCGTAAGAGGCGACTTATGTGCACATATGTAGGTAATGACGTGCTAACTCGATGGTTGATCTACGGATATGATGCCTTTCACCCCTCATTACCCATCTTTTTCTTCCGTACGGATGGAGGGATGACATGACCTAGAAGGTTCCAATGGTCATACCAAATCACCGAGACAGTCGGGCAGTACCGCAAGGGATTATCGGAGCGTACCGGGTTCACATCCGGCCAAAGACTGTCAATTTCGGCATCACTCTCCAAAACCTTCGGGGAGTATTCTTGTCTTAACAACAAAAACAACCACACAGGTATCGTCTCATATCAAAATTTCTTTACTGGAGAATTGAACTGTAAAACTTAAAACAATCTTCCGAAACCGAGTTGCATATTTTCTATCAAATAAATTAAACTACTTGACATCGACGGATGAGTGAAAGGCCTCACTTTTTTCGAATTTTTTTTTTTCAACAAGGCCATATCTCAGAATTAATTTCAAAGACGTGACCAATTCAATTCTTGAATCAATGTAAAATCGTTCCCTTAAGAAACGAGAGCGAATATTGCTTGGAAAGTGTGTGTAAAGTTTTATTGTTCTAGGATAAAGGTATCCCGTATCGATTTATAGTAAAAGTTTTAGCTAGCAGCTTATACTAAGTTCGCAAAAAAATTTATTAAGACTTCAAAAATTACTGGATTTAAAATTTTTGCTCATATATAAAGGAATGTGTAACAAATCTCCACTTTTGAATTTGTATAAGGACAACAGGATCCTTTTCAAGGATATTGAAATAATGTATCCACTAGAAAAGGACATAAGAATTTCAAAATTGCATTAGTAGGTTGCATATAAATATCTTTTCTGGCTAAAATAATTGTGTACATCTTGAAACTTTGCAAATATAGCGCACTTTTTATAGGTCATACACGGCGTATGAGTAACATTAAGTTACACAAATAAGAAAAGTTCAGGTTAATTGTATTCATATTTTAGTGGATATCTCCGAAACGGCTTGAGATACACAAACAAAAGTTACACTAATTTCAATTGCGGTCCGAATTGAATACAACTTTGTCAGTATACTTTTTGATGCATAGTGGTTAAAATTAGGCGATATGCGTTTAAATAAAACAACTTTAAATTTTTTTGGACAGTCTAATGGACATATCATTGGGGTAAGCCCTTACCTTCTGTACTACCACCGAACCAACTGAGAAAAAATTACAGGTGCCTACTATTGAATAAACAACTACAGCAGGCCTTACAGTTACCAAATCATGCTAAACCAATTTAGGCTTTGAAATATGTGCATAGAAATGAATACTAATCAAAAACACATTTGCATTAAAATAATCTGCTTCATTCATACGAAAGGCGCACAGACAGCATTCATTCATTCATTCATGCAACAAGCACTACCACTACAAATATCAAGGTGTGTAGTACAAACATGCAAAAGCAATACAAATATGTAGGTATGTATGTAAGCTGGAAATGTAGATTCCATAACGCGATGCTACTAGTGCTGTAAGGTCTAATGTATATATGTACGTACTCATAGAATTATTTAAAATAGAGTTAGCTGTAATGCTTGCCACTGATCGTGGCCCAGATAACGTTCAATACTACAAACTTAATCGGCGCAGTGGCAGTAACAAGCCAGCCAATAACAACATTTATTTTGCCAACAAATATGGTTGATTGTTCGTGATGCATACAAAGATTTCTACATACATACAAATGTCCACAAAATAGACTGATCGACATAGCGAATTTTACATTTAATACTGATGCGGAAAATACCGTTTGGCAATACGACATACATAGCGCGTTCCGCTACCATTTCAGCGCCATTTTACTCGCATTTTATTTTGAAATTTTGTTTTTTTTTTTTCATATAACATTTTTATGACTCCGTTTCGGTACTGTTCGCCACAGTTTTATGCGAATTTGGCTAAAACCACTCTGTTGGCTTTGACCACCATTGCTACAGATCAGTCATGCGCATGGCCAGCCAAACAGTCACTGGAGCGAGCCAAGCAAGTTCAAGTGCGAAAACTGTTATTTCTATCCGCCACTGCCACAACTTGTCCGATTGGCAGCGCAAAATGGTTGCTGCATAGTCGTGTTTGGTTGACTCTTTGATCGTCGCATTTCGGACGTAGTGACGCCACAGCACACAATGATGAGTTTAATGTGACAAATGAAATCAACAAATGACAAGCGAACAAGACGATTAATTTTATGGATTGCTGTTTTAGGACTTAACAACTTTAATGACTGATTATGATGGCTAATAAAAAATGATGCTAAAGACTCCACCAGGTGAGGATTTGTGGATCTTGGGTGACTTTTTTCGGTTTGACACGAATCAAAACATCTTCAAGTGAAATAAAATTAAAGTAAAAATTAAAAAAATTAAAAAATCAATTAAACTAAATTGAAGAAATAAAATTAAAAATAAATTAAATAAGGAAAATGTAATAAAATGGAATAAAATAAAACAAAACCGAATATAATATAATAATATAAAATAAAACAAAATAAAATGAAACAAAATACAATAAAATAAAATAAAATAAAAAAAATAAAATAAAATAAATAAAATAAAATAAAATAAAATAAAATAAAATAAAATAAAATAAAATAAAATAAAATAAAATAAAATAAAATAAAATAAAATAAAATAAAATAAAATAAAATAAAATAAAATAAAATAAAATAAAATAAAATAAAATAAAATAAAATAAAATAAAATAAAATAAAATAAAATAAAATAAAATAAAATAAAATAAAATAAAATAAAATAAAATAAAATAAAATAAAATAAAATAAAATAAAATAAAATAAAATAAAATAAAATAAAATAAAATAAAATAAAATAAAATAAAATAAAAATAAAACAAAAAAAAAATAAAATAAAAAATAAAAATAAAAAATAAAAAATAAAAAAAATTTAAAAAATAAATAAATAAAACAAAGAATACAAAAGAGGTAAAATAAAATAAAAAACTTAAAAAAGATGAAAAAAAATTTAACAATTGGAAAAATAAATTTTTTATTAAATATGATGAAAAAAAAAAAAAATAAAAGAAAAATAAATAGTTGGACCGGATATGTTTCTAGTTTGAATGATTGTGCGAGCTGAAATTAATATATATAACCTAAAAGATCAATCACAAACAAAAAAGTTATGTATTTTCAAACAAAAAAAACGGCATCCGACAAAATAATTACGCCTTAATAAGTGGCTATGTGATATGGTCCCCAAGCAGAGCCAAACCTAGGCTAATATTAACGCCAACAAAGCCATAGCAACAACAATAGAAACAAAATTAATCACAAAGCATATACACAAAACATATCTTCGAGATACGCCACAGTAACAACAACACAAGCAAAAAATGAAGAACACAGAAAAAATCTTTAAAAAAAAGTTAAGTTAAGTTTAAGGAAAATAAGCCATTGCCAATACAACCAACAGTAGCTATGGCAGTAGCAGTAGAAGAAGCAACAATATCAACAACAGCAAACACACAACACGCTGCTGGCTAGAACAGTGGCAACGGCAGTAGTTGGCAACATCAAAACGCCGTCCATCATAATCAACGTCATCATCAATGCAATTGCTGGGCAGCACTGTTTAAATACATATCTACACATACAAACATATGTATGTATGTACAGAGATGCACGTGCCTTTTGTTGTAGAAATGCTTGAAGCGCCGAAGTAAAACAACTGCAGCCAAAGTCGTCGCAGCATAGCGAAGTGCACTGCACTCACATGCCAAAGTGCCCCCTCTCGCAAAGCTCTACCACCAAGTCATTATCGAAGGCAGTGGCGAAAAACCATTGCCATGACTGTTACTTGTTGCTTGCTTGTAAATCTACTTGGGTATGTGTGCGTGTTTGGTATTCTTCTACCACTCGATGCGCCTTGAAATGCACTTTGCCACGCCCCATTCAACTACTGCCCTTAGCGTTGAGCACAAGCGCACATAGAAAAATGGTAACGCGGCACATTACTCACCGATTTCGTTGCATGTTTTTCATGGAAAACGCAACTTGCAAAAATTTTGTGGAAAAAGTGGTCAAGCAGCTTCCAGTTTTAGCTACGCGCAGTTTTTACATGCCGCCAAGAACATCAACACAAACAGCACCAAAGGCGCAGCACACTTGTGCCATTGCCACTGTGCAACGCCTCAGCTTTGGTTCAACGTTTTGACGAAGACGATTTTCGACTAAGATTGCGTTGACGTTGATGTGCTTGATGGCTGCTGGGCTGTTTGGCAAATCATGTTATACATATTCGCGCTGTTTTGTTATTATTGTTCTGTGTAACTATCGGTATGGTTTAAGCACGTAAAATAACAATCTGCGCTTTGGGCGGCCGAAAAAAGTGGTCTCAGCCGGTCACACAAACATAGAGAGGAGGCTTATAGTTGTCATTGCTAGCGTTTGAACAACTTTTTAACTAAGATATTTTTAAGAATTGCGGGCCACTGAAGAGTATTAAGCATCGAGGGCTGAGTAGAAGATCACAATAATTCAGTAAACGAATTTTCTTAAATAAAATTCTATCTCAGTGTTTATTTAGCGTAAGCTCGATATATTTCCAGCTGTGAGAGGTCGTTCTGTAAGAAATTCTGAAAAAGGCTGATCGCGACATTTTGCTCCAAGTGGCAGTCGGAAAAAACTTTTGTTTGCTATATTTAAAATTGTAATTATTATTTAGCACTAGCTATTACATTGCGATTCAATACAAGACAAATATGAAAATCAACATTTTCATTCTTAATTCGTTATCATTTCCAGAATTTATTTTTAAATTTTTTAATTAAAAATCTGTATTAAAATGAAAATCTGCCTAACTAATAAATAAATTGAAAGCTGGAGGCAGGCGATTGAAAAGCGTTTGTCAGTACACGCCTAAACAGATAAAATAGATTACTTATGTATGTATGTACATTAGGATATGCCTTATTTAAATGGAGACAAACTTTTACTGAAATTCACGGCAGATCTTCACTGGCTGGAAAACCCAGTAACGCAACGTAATACAAACTTATAAATATTTGTGCCTATAAGCCCGAAAAAGTCACCTCAGTTAATTTCTATTTTTTATTAATATTAAATTTTATTTAATTTTCTTTGGTTTTTTGTCAATTGATTTAATTTAACCTAACTCAATTTGGTGTATTGTATTTTATTTTGTTAATTTATTTTATTCTATTTTATTTTTTTTTTATTTTTTTTTTATTTTATTTTTTTTATTTTTTTTTTATTTTTTTTTTATTTTATTTTTTTTATTTAATTTTATTTTATTTTATTTTTTTTTTTTTTATTTTACTTTATTTTTTTTTATTTTATTTTATTTTATTTTATTTTATTTTATTTTATTTTATTTTATTTTATTTTACTTTATTTTATTTTATTTTATTTTATTTTATTTTATTTTATTTTATTTTATTTTATTTTATTTTATTTTATTTTATTTTATTTTATTTTATTTTATTTTATTTTATTTTATTTTATTTTATTTTATTTTATTTTATTTTATTTTATTTTATTTTATTTTATTTTATTTTATTTTATTTTATTTTATTTTATTTTATTTTATTTTATTTTATTTTATTTTATTTTATTTTATTTTATTTTATTTTATTTTATTTTATTTTATTTTATTTTATTTTATTTTATTTTATTTTATTTTATTTTATTTTATTTTATTTTACTTTATTTTATTTTGTTTTATTTTATTTTATTTTATTTTATTTTATTTTATTTTTTTTTTTTTCTGACCTGAGTATCAAAATAGAGCGCACCCTAATGTATATTTTTATAAAATACTAACTTCATCATTTTATTCAAGTCTTTTCTTATTTGCCCTTGCATTGTTTTCACATCCATTTAACTGAAATTCGTATTAGTCGTTTAGAATGCCGCGTTTGTACAAATTGGAACATGGACCCGTTTTCTTTCCTTTCACAATATTTTTTATAGAGAAATGGAGAATGGTAGCAATATTGGTATCTGTTCGTCTTTGAAGGTTATTGTAGAACAACGAGTATACGAATGCGGTGTATGTATGTATGTATTTGTGTTTATTCATGTTGTTGAATTATTACTTTGCAAGATTAACACTTAAGTTGGCATAGCCTAGTTAACATTAGATATAAATAATTTCAATTTTAGTCAACTATGTAGGTAGAGGAAAAATTGCAGCTTAATTAAATCTCTCTTAGTCTATTGCTGCAAATATCGTCGGTAGTTTCCGCATTTCCTTTAAATGAAAGATTTTTTTTTTGGTACGACAGGGCGTATGATAAACATAAATACAAACTCATGCATTTTTGGCGGGTCCATACGGTTTTAAATTTTTTAATGTCCTACATCCCTGAAAAATTTTTCATGGAAGATTGTTGACATCAATATCAAAATTCTGAAAGAGGAAATTTTACTAACTATAGTTGAATGAAGCCATCGAAACAAATTTACGAGCTCTAAAGGAAAACGTATTAAAATTGAAACCTATTTTGAAGCTACTACATACATATCGTCGCTCGCTTGCCAGAAGCATGAATGTGCCAAAATTAAAATTTTGGGAAATCGTAGATATTTGAAAGTTTATTGCTCTCACAAAATTTGAAAATTTAGTTTTTGACATAAATATATTTTTGCAAGTTATATTCGCGTTGTACTCTTTCCCCTGCTATAGTGTTTACTTTAATATTCCTTCAATTCGTCGAGATAATGCACATTCGTCTTTTAAAAATTTGAAAACTAATTTTTTAAAATATTTCTTTTTGCCAGAAGCATGAATGTGAAGCACATTTGTGTTTTTGGCGCAATAAAAAAGTCTAAAAATGGGATTTCTAAATTTTAAAAAAAAATTTTTGTGCCATATACGCGAATGTGAATAAAAATTGTTACGCATACGCCGTGGCATCTCTTGTTGAGGGAGTAACATTCATGCTTCTGGCAAAATTTAAATTAAAAAAAAATTGGAAATTCAATTTTTAGACATTCTTGTTGCGCCTAAACCATGAATGTGTAGCACATTCATGGAAATGGCATTGCAAATTTCCGAGGGTTACTTGTACTTTGGAAACCCAAGATTTTCGTGAATCGTAAAGAAACGAGAGGTTAATCAGGTAAACCTATTAACTCAAATTTGGAAAATTGGCACATTCTTGCCTCTGGCGACGATATCTAAAACAAAAACTAATGGCGGCGATATACCAACAGGTTATAATAACCTCTAACGAGAATTTTAGCCGAGCTTCTCTTTCCAACTTGTGGTGTGTTGCTTTTTGAGTTTTTCCTACAAGTTGGCGGGACCTACAGTTTTTTGCCGACTCCGAACGGCACTTGCAAAGCAAATGAATTTTTTGCTGAGAAGCTTCTCATGGCAGAAATACACCCGGAGAGTTTGCCAAACTACTGCCGAGGGGCGACCCCGTTTAGAAAAATTCTTTTTCTAAATAATTTTTGATGTTACTTTTGCTGGGCATCGAACCGCCACGACTAGGTGTAGAAGGCCAAACACTTAACCGCTACACCACCGCGGCCGCCGAGCGACGATATCGACTTGAGATTTAGTAGTAAAATTTTTGTGTGCTCGTGTTTTTATTTGGAAACCGACGATACCGTAACCGAAACCGAAATAAATGTTGAAGAACGAAACCGGAACAGAAACCGAAATGTTTGTTTAATCGGTTTGATACCTTGCTTAGATCCAAATAAATCGCAATAAGAATTGTAGCGTTGCCATTTGCATAACATGTTAAGATTTTAGTTTGGCGTGTGTGGCATTAGAATACAAATTGAGGGCTTGCAATTCAATCAACTGTATCGAAGGGGTAATAATATTCCACTAGTGATCATTCACACACAAATTAATGTATGGACACTAGTGTGGACCAAAAAAAAAAAATTTCATTTGTTTGGGCTGATAAACATAAAATCGAAATCCTAGTGAAAAATGGAGTATACCAAAGACCAAATATGGGAAGCACGTGCTCATCGTAGTTTTTGATTTTCGCCATTAAGTGGATTAACTCAGCCGATGCAAAGTGATCAGAACTGACGATTTATGTCATCATCCCTTGTTACTTAATCGCATTTTTTGTAAGGTAAGGCCAAATTAAAAAATGTTTTCACACAAATAGTGCTCGTCTCATGTTGTATCGCTAAATTTCGGAAAATGTGTTGCAATAGATACGATTAAATATTAAATAAGTCCTCCATCAACAAATTTGTCTAACTATTATTTATTTGAATATTTTTATTTTATTTCCTACTTCCGCGTTGTAAAGTTCAAGCGCGCTTAAACTCGCTAAATATTAGCATGAGTCACGAAAATTTATCAATTTGAAATTGAAAACCAACACAAGGAAACTGATGCTCAATAATTCGTGCATTTGCTTAGATTTACATAATAATAATTCTAAATTCTGCATTTAATTGAATATTCAAAGCAAACGCCTATGTGGTTACATAATATATATGTAAATGTACGGCAGTATTTTTATATGCAAATGATACAGGCGCCTATAAATATGTTTGTTTATAGTCATAGTTGCATAAGAAGTCTGAAGTTCAAGAGGGGTGTCAAAGTGTCATACAACTATACCCAAACCGCCACATAACGCCGCCAGCTGCAAATTATTTATAATAATAATAAAAACACTAAAAATAAAAATAACAACAAAACAAAAACACACTAATAACACACATTTATAAGCGAGTATCCAATTAACCAATTGCAAAAACAACACTTTTAAACATTTCCATAAATACTCGTAGTAGTTACATACATACAGAAACAACAAAAAATTGGCGAAAAATTAAAAAAAAAATAGTAGTAGAAACAAGCAAACTGCATAAAATTGCATGTCTACAGCGACAGCGGAATAAATGTGCAATAATAACAACAACAACGGATAGAAAACCAGATTTCAAGGTAAACGTAATTTGAACTGGTCGTACTTGAAATTAAAATTTCGATTTGGAAAAATCGTTCTGACAGCGCGTGCAAATAGTCGGACAACAACAAAAACAACACCAACAATAAACACTAGAGCGTTAATTTGCAAAACAAAACAAAAAAAAGTTATTACAATAAAAATACATCGAGCGCCAAAGTGCAAGGAAATTTGCCAATCAATAGCATTTTTTACTGTCATGATCAAAAGCTTGGTACAAATTGGCATTGGCAGTGGCGCTTGCGCTATAACTTTGAATATTTGTTGATATTTGCTAAGGTTCTGCCCAGTAAGTAGCTGTTTTCCATTTTTGTATTTGTTTGACCATATCAACCTTTTATTTTGGTTTATAAATAATTTATTAAAAATTACGCAGCTATTGCTTGTCGAAATCTTAATCATAAATAATTCACCAATAGTACCAAATCTGTTGCACTTAACAGAGTCATTATTTAGAATGCTGGTGACAGATAGTATCCGGGTTATACCTACAAAAGTTGATTTAAGAAACTATTAATATACGATTAATCAAAATAATTTTTACTTCGAGTCGATTGTGCCCGCCCCCTTGGCGTATGCACCCAATGATGGGGTAGTTTCGCATATTTTCTGACGCTCACTTTAGTACCTACTTCCACTATAACTATAATTCAATGTTTCTAGCCTTTCCATACAATTTAAAAACTTCGAAAAATTTAGAGTGAAAGTGTAACATTTTACGCAGGCTTTAACTAGCCATAACTACGTAGTGACTCCTTTAGCTCACTGTAGCTTTACAACAACAACATGTGGTTCTTTTGTGGCTCACAAAAACAACCCAGATTCGCTTCGCTGGTTGCGGCTACTGTTCTCTTTTGTTTTCATTCAATAATAATTCTTTGTAGTGATTTTTTGTGATTACAGGAACGATGTTTGTTGTAGAAATTACGACGTTGTTGTTGTATGACTCAGTACGTTGAAATCCCTGACTACCATCTGTTCTATACCAGGATCCGGCAGTATTGGTAAATTAGTTGAAGAGCCGTAATCGCACCAATGAACTTAGGTTTTGCTCGCTTGCTCCCTACCACAGCGAGGAAAAAACGTATGTTGTTGCTTGCAAAAGCGGGTAATAATCTGTGTGAATTTGGTTCTAAGATTTTCGAACAATTGTACCACTAGCTGCCGGGGCCTGCTCTATGCGTATTAGAATATCCTAGGAACGCCTTCTTGGATTTAAAAAAACACTATGGACCCTTTTTGCGAACTTTACTTTTTGATGCAAACTTAAAAAAATTAACAACAACTAAGTATCAAATGAATCACAGATTTTTTGTGGTTACCAGTGCCATAAATTCAACAGTTAACTATTAGAATAAATTCAAAAAAACACCGACAACAATACTAACTTCATAAACAAGGGACCAACGTACAAAAACTGGTAAAATTGCATTCGTTTTATTGCTGTCGTTTATCTAAGTAGAAGCATTTGACGAAAAACCAAGCGGCTTCAAATAACCAAATGCATTCAACAAAGCGAAATGACGACAAAAATAAAAGAGAAACAACAACAAAAAACAATTAACAAAGCAACACAAAAATCACATTCAGACGTGATTCGCTATGCTCTCATAAACATTGCAAACAACTATGGATAAAGTTCGAGGTAACATAAACAAAAAAATGCAACAAAAATAAAATAAAAAATATAAAATGAGAAACTAAAAAACTCGAAGCAAATCTGACAAAAATTTGATACTAAAAAAATGTTACAATGTGTGCTTAAAAAAGAATCGTGGGTACGAAAAGCTATGTTAGATTTGCTATAGAATACCTTACGAAATAGTTAAAACACACTACACAAATAATGAGACCTTCAACATCAATAGAGATATAACGAGAAAGGTTAACAGTTTTCGAAAAAAAAGACAAACCTACGCTTATAAACAGTTCAGCAGGATGTCTGAGTGTTGGTTTGTGTGAGTAAGCCTTTTAAATGTATCTAGCTTGTTGGTACTTGTACTAAGGGTTGCTTTGTAGGTATTTAAAAAAAAAGAGGCAGGTAAAAATCCGTAATTTGGTTTTTATAGAAGCATGAGTTTGATTGTTGCTATTAAAAAATCGGCACCCTTTTGCTTTCTTTTTTCAGTTTTTCACCACAAAATTACAATAACAAATCTGCTTGATCATTAAAGCTCTGGCTTTGTCGCATTCTCACTCGTAATCTGCCACTATTTAATACAACAAACAAAAAAAATTATCTGTCAAATCATTGCAGATGCAATTTTAGCCAGGGTTGGATGCTGTTATTATTAGCTACTTTTTGTCGATTTGTTACAGCCGTTGCCTTTTGTTGGCTTCACCATTCGCACTGGTTGGCTTCACCATTTCATTGCCGGTCACATTTTTTCGCAAAAATTCTATATCTGTTTGTTTGTGTGATTGCCGTTGGTGGGCTTGCTTTTCGTCTATTTTTATACCTCGTTTATTTGTTTTGCTTGCTTAGTTTTTTATGTTTGCGATGATGTGTACTTGAAAATTGGCAATGCATTTGTTGTTTTATTTTGTCCATGCAGTTACAATTGGATAATTTTAGACAAATGTACATATGTAGGTGTGTGTATGTATGAGTTTTCTGTTAAATATCGCTTGCCGCTCGCTTGATCTTGCTTCTTGAAACTTGGCATACATCTGAACACACCTACTACATATGCATATACATAATGTAGGTGAACATAAATATTTGGTTGCACTGCTGGCAATTGTTGTTGGCTTAGCTGCATTTTCGTGCATTCGTTCGTTTCTTTGGCTGCTTTTGTTACTAGCTATTGTTAGCAATTGATATTTTTTTCTGTATATGTGCGGGTATTTGAATGTTTTGAAGTCAAGGTCTCTGCGCAGATTGTCTCGGGCATGGCCTAATGCATTTTTGGGCTTATTATTTCTTTGTATTTGTTTTTTGAGCTCTACTTTTTTTGTTTTGTCTTGCAGTTTTTTCGTTCGTATGTTTGCGAATTCTTGCTATTGGCATATCAATTACGCTTGAATGGATTTGTATGCATTTCACGCTAACGCATTGAATTCTTGTGCAAATTTTGAGCTTTAGTTTTTAAAAATGTTATTATATTATTATTAGAATTGTCCAATAAACTAAGAATTTATACAACAAAAATATTATTAAAATAAAATAAAATAAAATAAAATAAAATAAATTAAAATAAAATAAAATAAAATAAATTAAAATCAAATAAAATAAGATAAAAAAGTAAAATAAAATAAATTTAAAAAAAAATTAAATTAAATGTATGCAAAATATATAAAAAAAAATAAAATAAAAAAATAAAATAAAATAAATTAAAAACAATTCAATTAAATTTATGCAAAATATATAAAAAAATAAAATAAAATAAAATAAGATAGAATAAGATAAAATAAAATTAAAAACAATTTAAAGAAAGAGGATAAAAAAAGAATGAAAGAAGTAAAGCAAAATAAAATTAAAGTAGATAAAATTGAATAAAATTATTAAAAAAAAAAATAATAAAAAAAAATAAAATAAAAAACTTAAATAAAATTAAATTAAATTAAAAAAAAAAAAAAAAAAAATTAAAAAAATAAAAATAAATGAATAAATGAATAAAATATAATAATAATTATTCTGGCATGTTGAATGCCAGCTAGCGCTCAGTTAAAATTAGTGCGAAATTGTTTTTAAAAAGTAGCAAAAAAATTACGCTCGACTTACCACCAAGCCACCCTTCTTTTTTATTACAATTTACTTATCTCGAATGAAAAAGCTAAAAAAAATCGAATCAAGTCAGCCCAGTATTTGCGCATGATTGCATGTCCATGCCAAAGCTAATAAAACTCGCCACACTAACCTTCAACTTTTCGCTAATTCAATGGTAAACATCTTCACGCAAACTGCAACGGTCAGCTTCTTCAGCGAAAATAGAAACGAAACTGACGAAGCAAATTGGCGAAGCCAAAAAGCATAAAAAGAGAATAGTTTGAGAGAAGGCGCTGGAAGTAATAGAAAAAGATAGTCAAATTAGCCAGGCCAAATTTAGTTTAAGCTCGTTTTGTAGCGCATAGAACAAAAAAAATCACAAAAACAACAGCAACAAAAGCAAAAGTGCAAATACAAACTCAAAATTTAAATAATAAACCGCTGCCTGCAATGGCATTGAATCGCAGTAATACCAACACATTTTCTATTGAGCCGACAGCTAGTAAACCAAGCGTCAAGAGCCAAGTCCAAGTGTAAAATTGCGCAATAATAGTAACACTACGGCGATATAAAACCAACTACAACAACATCGAATGCATTAATGAATACTACAACAGTAATAACATTAGCCGCCAACAACCAACGAAAAACAACTTGTGCATCAATAGCAACAACAATGCGAACAAAAACAAATAATGTTGTCATCGCGCAAGTTTGCCTCGCCATTGAATGGATAAACTTAAACTTGTCTTCGGGGATTTGTAGTAGGTGAGCTGCAAAGCCACGAAGCCATGCATAAGCTTTGAATCAATTGAGTAGTGCAGCACGACCTTCCTTTTGCTGCCGCCGCCATCAACAACTGGTTGCAATGTCTATTTTATTGTTGGTAGCCTTCATCTTTGTTGCAGCGGTGTGTTTAGCAATTGTTATCGTTGTTGTGATCGTCAGTGTAGCGCACATCGTTAGAAATGGAAATTGTGCGCATGGGCGAATAAGCGCCACACGCCAAATACCCAGGCAGTTTGCGCATGCGCTTACCGAAAACTGTATTTATAGCACTGTTAGCATTGCCGTAAACGCTGCTCATCGTCGTCGCCTTTGGCATTGCATAGATTTGGTGGCCATCACAAATGTGTGTTACTGGATCTCAGTTTGCGCAGGCGCAGCCGAATGCTCGTTTTGGTTTCGATTTCTGTGCACTTCCTGTGCACAGCGCGCACGGCTATGATACCAAAAGATGTTTGTACATAAATATATCCGTACATGAATGTGATATACAAACCTTCACATATGTATGTTTGCACGTCACAGCATTTTATAGCGCGCAACTTTTAATGTTTTGTTTCTTGCTTGCCACAGGTGTGTTGCACGATCTTGGTTGTACAGCAACTTTGCGTTGGCGGATTAGGATCAACATATATAAATAGATATGTAAATGTATACAAACATGAACTAAAGTGTGTTTGTAGAGGAAATCTTGTAATCCCTTATTTGCATTCGAATTTATTATTTATCTATGCTATTTTTATATTTCTCGATTTGAGTGCAGTTCTTGTGATGGATTCTTGATATTCTAAAGTTTCGGGTTTCTTTTTGCAACCTCATTTTATTTGGAAGTTGTTTATTGTTGCTGCTGTCACTGATGCCGCTGTTTGTATAAATTAGTTCCTTAGTGACCGGGCTTACTCGGTGTTTTTGATTTTGTGTAATAGTCTCACATACCTTCATTTTTTCCAACATAAACTTTTCAAAATAGATTTCGAAAAAAATATCAAATAGGTGGCAACTTTATAAAACGCCTCAAGTGGAAAATCTAAGTAGAAAATCTCAGAATGCAGAAACAAATTTCATTGCAATCGGAAAGCCAGTAAGGTGGCCACACTAGATACCAACTCATTTTTAACCCATCATGGTTGGTATGCGGTGGAAAGTACCTTTGAATTGATACCCATATTGGCATACTTTTCGTATTATTTAAGAAAAAATAGATAGCTAAGCCTGTAAACCGCCCCAACAAGTGGCAACACCCAAGTGGATAGTTTTAGAATCAAGCATATTATACCTTTGCCAAATTTCATCCAATACGGTCAAGCGGTCCGGTTCGTCGAACGAACGGATCGGCATGATAACAGTCCAAATCACCTCGGGAGAATTTCGGAATTTTTATTGCTATCTTCTCCTATGAAGTTGGAACTGTTTCTAGGACCATTGGGGTATCATAAAACCCTCATCAACGCCTTTCTGTTGATACCCATATTCCATGTTCACATGTGCTCCAAATTTGGGTCAATACCTTGGAACCGGGTTCGGATATGGATCTATCCACACCCGTTTAGAGCCCTCATCAACAACTTTTTTTTGATACCCATATTATACACCGCGAGCGTATTTCAATGCCTCTATTTTTTTACCTATTCACTTCGTTTTTGGAAAGTAATACAATTGAAATAATGTCGACAAAACAACCAGCCAAAAACAATCAATTCAATATGTTCTGCTGCCATAGTAAGATTGCTCGGTGCATTTGTTCTAGGCGTCATTTATGTATTCGAGCAACACAATTCAATTCAAAACACGCATGTACTACATTTCAGTGCGCCATCCCGCCTCACTCCCTTGCAAATGGATACATACATTCACCTACATACCTTTGCCAATTTGAAAGACGTGTCACAGGAAATGTGCAAAACATTACGAAACTTTTATGGCAGTCACAGCGACACAACGTCGATAGTTGCGTGTGCTGGCAACTACACACAAATGGGAGCATCACAATACTGAACTGCATATGAGCAACAGGAGTCGATGTCGTCCTTTCGGCGCATTTTCGTTTGGTTCGGTTTCAATTCTGTTTTTCTTATTATTTCTGCTATTTTAACGACAAACATTGCTTGGCTGTAGTCAGCGCCATTGCCGTTAGTCATTGTTAGTGCCTCGAGGGAGGTGTGGCTGTCATCTATCGGCGTCTGTGTGGGGAGCCGCATCCCATATCTTGCGCCACAGTGCACACTATTCATCGCTCTTTCGCTCGGTTTGTGTATTTGGCAATCGTTGTGGTCGTTTTGTAACATTTTACAGTCATTTTGGTTGCTTTCTTTTGGTTTTGTATTTGGTGTAGATGCCTGTGCAAGTGTGTGTGTGTGTATGCCTGTTTCGCACATTTCGTATCTGTTCGTGAGATTGAGTTGGTTCGAGGGCAACGACTTGTTGCGCTTTTGAATTCGGCTTCACTATTTTCATTCGCTTCCTTTTCATTCCACTCGTTTGCAATCCTTTTCTTTTGCCCTGCAGGAATGTCAATCGTAAGTTGTGGTTTTATTGTGTTTGTTGTTGTTGCCGTTGCCACTAATTCATGGCGCAAGGATTCCTTGTGTCATGCTCTTGTTGCTCACACCGTTTCTCTGCCACTCAATTACCTTCCGACATTAAGGACGTGTTGCTCCTTTTGCCGCCGAAAACTAACAGCTTGAATTTCTATGAACATATCAAATGTCGGGTTTAGTGACTCGCTCAACATCACTCTTAATGGCATATTTGCAATGCGACTGTAAATGTGTGTTGAAATTTTAATTTCGAATTTTCGCAAGGTGCGCGAGTTTATGATTTATAAAGAACTTGGGCGACCTAGCTTTCGAAGGTTTCGAGACAATCGAAGATAAAATATAATGGAATTAGGTGTCACGACTATGTGGTAACCCTACCCGGAAGTAATCTTGTGGAACTACGACTTGAAAACCCTTACATATATTTGATACCCATATAAGCATATCTCAGTCAATTTGTGAAAGTTCAGATAGGCGAAAGTTCAGATAGGCGACAACCCTTTAAGCCGCCATAAGTGGCAACACCCAAGTAGAAAATCTCATTACTACCCGAGAAAGTGGACGATATACTCAAAAATATCTTAGTAGGGTTCGAAAATAAATTTCATTTGATAGCCGTATTGGCTTATCTCGCTCAATATTAAGAAAATGAGATACTAGGTGGCAACGCTGTAAACTGCCCAAAGTGACAACACCCAAGCAGAAGATCTTTGACTGAAGCATACTAAGTATCTAAATGCCAAATTTGATTCAAATTGATTTAGTTATCCCCGAAATAGCGCTCGATATACGAAGGAATGAATAAAATGCGGTTTGGTGGCAACTCTGCTTTAAAATATCTTCATTGGTATGTGGCCGAAAATAACAATCATTTGATACCCCAGTTTGCATATCTTGCTGAATACTTAAGAAACGATTCAATAGGTGGCCACGCTGTAAACCGTTCCAAGTGGCAACACCCAAGTAGAAAAGCTTAGAATGAGATTAATTATTACTATAGGCCCCTAATGTGATTCACAACTAAATTGAAATTTGTGTTTTAGCTGTAAAATTTGTATTATGATTCACAACACAGCACAACTTTTTAAAACAACTTTTTTTGTTGTCTTTTTTAGATCGTTTTGATCGCAAAATCATATTGTTAATCATAAAAGAAAAACAAATACAACTTTTTTGAGTTGTGAATCGTAATGTTGTTGCTGTTGTTATTTACGACAAAAATATTCCCGTAGGTTTTCCGGAGTGATGTCGAAATTGACAGGGAGCGATTTGGTTTGACCAGTGGAACCTTCTAGGTAATGTCATCCATCCGTAAGGAAGGGGTATTAGATTAATTTGTTTAATTTTTTCAGTTATTAATATTATCCCTAATTTTATTATAAAATGGCTTCTAGTTAAATGAGCATGACTTCCTCTTATGACTGATGATGAAAAAACGGAGAAATTGATATGTGTGTGCAGTTTGTAGCTTAGAATTTGTTGCGTATTAAAAAAATAATTTTTAAGGGGCAAACCCGGAATTTGAGTGTCAATTCAACCCTAGAACTCCAGAGTTCTCATTTCAAGGAAAAGCTATATCGCAACGTAGTTATTGCACAACAAACGTACATATGTGTGTGTTACGACAATAATTCATTTCAAATTCATTTAAGATAATCAAACTGGTTCGTTGTCTAACTGACTTTCCTGTTAAAAATACAAATAGAAAATATCTAAAAAGAAACCTGCATAACAACTTTTCGTTTACGCTCAGCTATGCATCGCACAAAAAAATTTAAATCAACAACAAACAACTCAAACCTGCAGTTAAATGTTAAATTAAATATTTATTGAATTTTAATTGCAACTGAAATCGCAAAACTCCAAAGTGCATTGGGCTACAATAAAGCATATTTAGTTTTGTATATATGTATGTGTGTGTATATAATAATAAATGTTTGTGTGTATATATAGAATTTGTCGCTATGCACATGTACGTCTAATTGTTTGCACTATTTATTTTACTTAAAAAAATTCCGCAGAATAGAACTCAAATAAATTCTAGTGCATTCATTGATATGCAAATAATTTCCCAATTCATTGCAATTTGTTGACAAAAGGAAAAAGTGCATACCAAATGGAATTGAAATAAAAATAATAGAGGGCTGCCCTGTAAAATATTTATAATGACAGATACAAATAAGGTATAAAAACGCTTCTTCTGTCCTCAAAAAGCAACAAATCATTCAGTGAGATTGTAAAACTTCAAATCTTATAACTTTAAACGAGCTACTCTTGTATATTTGTATATCCGGTACTATCTCGGGCATCGCTTGGCCGATAAAATTTTGCATCTAGATAGTATGATTGATTCTAAGACTATCCATTTGGGGGTTGACAATTGGGCCCGTTTATAGGGTTGCCACCTATCTCAATTTTGTTTAATTGTGGAGCAAGATATGCCAATATGGGTATCAAATGAAAGGTATTTTCGGCGATATACCAACTCAAATATCTTGAGAGATAGTATGCGATTTCTAAGACTATTCATTTGGGTTGAGAGGGTTGAGAGGGTTGCCACATATAACGGTTTTTAAAAATATGGAGCATGATCAATTGATTGGTATTTTCGGCGTCATACCAACTTAAATATTTTTGTATTTGTATATTTTGGGATCATATTTGGATAATTTCTAGATCATTTTAGGATCATTTTGGGGTCAATTTTGGAACATTTTGGGATAAATTTGAGGTCTATTCGGATAGCTTTGCGGTCATCTTGATTTTGGGGTTATTTTGGGATCATACTGAGGTCATTTTGGTATCATTTTGGGTAAATTTTGGGGTCATTTTGACCGATTTTCGATGAAATTTGGCAAAGAGATATTATGCTAAAGTTTAAGACTGTCCACTGATGTTGCCACTTGGGGCGGTTTACAGGGTTGCCACCTATCTGATTTTTTCTAAATATTGAGCAAGATTTGCCAATGAGGGTATTAAATCAAAGGTACTTTCAGCCGCATACAAACCATGATGTCTGAAAAATGAGTTGGCACCTATTTTGCACGCCTTTTATTTATTTTTTTGTGCATTGACCGATTTGGATGAAAATTGTTGTACTTCATTCTAAGATTTTCCACTTGATGCGGTTTATAAAGTTGCCACCTATTTGATATTTCTTCGGAAATCGGTTTTGAAAAGTTTATGTGGGTAAGTAAAAATATTGGAAAAAATGTAAAAATCGAAAACACCGAGCAAGTTCGATTACCCAGGTACTAGCTTATTAAAATGAAATAAAAATTCTCAAAAAGAAACTTAGATTCAGTGTTGCCGTTCGCATTTCTCTAAGTTAACCACATTAAAAATTAAATTCCCCGAAATCTACGAAAATTCCCCCCATATAATTTTCAAATATCCCTCAAATAAAAAAAATCCTTTAAAATAAAAATGTTTGCCACTTAGGTCCGATTTCGCAAAATTTAAAATACAAACAATTTTAAATACAAACAGTATGTTAAAGTTATTAGAAGAATTTTAATTTCGCTTTTTGTCCTGAATTCGAAAAATCCCTTTATCCCTATCCTTAAAAAAGGTAAAAATCCCCGATTCCGGAAACACTCCCTAGAATTTTAATACACAGGGTGCATACGAAAAAATGAAATATTTATTTAAATGTGTGTATAACGAAACTCCTAACTCCTAATTCCCCACAATATAACGTTTCCCAAGAATTAGCCCCAAGCGTTATAGATTCCCTACAAAACGTGGAATTACCCATAAAACGGCAACGTTGCTTAGATTGACCAACTTCTTGCGTTCGTCCGTCGTCAAATAGTAACTAAGAACTGGCCCATAAATTTTAAATGAACTTCAAAATTAAAGGCTATACTAGAAAACGGCTCCTAAAATTTCGAAAATATTTCAGTTGATAAATAACTTGTTTGAAAAAAATCATGTACGCAAACTTTTTCTACCAAGTGTGTGTCTCTATCACGCCACTTATTGCTGCAATTTATCATAAATTAATTTAAACAAAATGCGGCAATTCGTCGCGGAATAAGAATTAAGCATTCCACAAAAAAGCAACAATAACAATGTTTACAATAGTTTCTAAGCTTTTGGTTTTTGTTTTTTTGATTCCCGCTTCTGTGTACACACCTACATACATACATACATACATACTAGCACAAACGTACAACTTTTGCCATACCCGTTTACATAATATTAATTTGCTATTCATTCGCTTATTTTAGTTTGTTATTCTTGTATGCCCATTTTTGTATATTCTCTTTATAGTTCGGCAACAACAACAACAACAAGAGTAATATAATAAATTAAAATATAATAAAATAGCATAAGAAATGTAGGAATGATCGCTAGCTAGATTGTTAAATAGACAAATCGACAGACAGACATGCCGAAAGTGACAAGCGCGCAGCCAAACGTACGCCGAATCGTTGAGTAGCGAAAGCGTTAGTGCTTGCAAAAATTTGAAAACAACAACACAAGCTTATACCCTATTCAAAAGAATTTAAACTGGTTAATAATTATCCATTATTATTTGCCCAAATCTTGCACAGAAAAGGCAAACCAACCACCCATTCTTTGTTCTTGATAAGAGGTCAATCTTAATAAAGAGTCTAGAATAAAATTTGTGTATCAAGTGTTTAGATTTTTGCTTCAAAAATAAATTTTTTTAATATTTTTGAAGCAAACCCCAAAAATATATGATATAAATATTTTATCGTAGATTATTTATTAACAGGGGCGGATCCACGGGTAGGGTTTTCAGGTTCAACCCCCCCCTTCGGGATCATCCACGGGGAGGGGTTTTCAGTTTCATTGCCAGTGATTGCCTGTAAATATGAGCATTTTTATGTAGGGTATAGATATTAAAGAACAAAAAACAACAAAACCAAAAGCAACCTGAAACTATTAGAATAATAATGAGAGTATGGCGACAGCAACAAAAACAATTAGAACAACATGCCAATAAAACAGCAAATGAATTGTGGCTGCTGTAGCGTAATGTTTGTTGTTGTTGCATTTTGTTAACATGGGTGTGTTAAGCCACGATGATTGGTGGGCGGGCGACCGGGCGGTTTTTCGTGTGCCACGGTATTTTGTTTCCACATTCACCTTGAATTGCAAATCTGGTTTTCGCCGTTTTTTAATGCATTTGAATTTTAATAAAAATTTTTTTTGCGTTTTTTATTTTATTTCTGGTTTTTTCTTTTTAATTTTTCTTCGATGCATTCAGCTTTATATTTAATTCAAATGGTTAACCGTTTGGCAGAAGCATGAATGTGCAATTTTTAGGGTTTTGAGTTATTGGGTTGATGAGCTAACCTTTTCAGCATAATCGGGAATAAAGTTATAAATAACAATTTTTTGAAACCTTTTTTTTTACATATTCCTATATACGCATTTCCGACGAATGGGAAGCTCGATAGAAATTCCCATATTTATTGCAATTATCTACTAAATTCCGATATCTTTAGTGGCTTCTATCGAGTTTCGAGTTCCGATAAAATTCCTAATAGGCCCCTATACAGTCTTTAGCTCTTAAGTGGAACCTAAAAATAATCAGTCAGCCGAAAAAGGTTCTCTACAATAAGGGTTTTTTGTTTTGACTTACTGAAGAATTTTGATTTTGTCACTTATTGCCGATTATGCTTCATTTAATGATCTATGTTATATAAAAATTTGGAGTAACAAAATACTATATTTTTGGAAAACATTCAAGTTTTCCACCTGATTTCTCCATATATTCATTTTAGCTTTAATCGCCTTTTAAATATTTTTTAGTAGCTTGGTCAGCAAGTATGCATAAATTATTCATTAAATTTTTTCTTTTATTTCTAGATTAAACAACAAGAACAACGTGCGCTACATTCCAAAACGCTTTAAAAAAATCAGGAAATAATAAGACATGTTCGTATAATAACTTGCAACAATGCTATATGCAAGTCGTTTTTACACAAACAACAAAGAGCTAGGCAAATCTGTGCTTGCAATAATGCCGAATGAATTCAAAAGCTTTTTATAAGGAAAGCTGAGCAATAGATATTAGATTAGAATTAAACAAAAGGACTGAACTTGAAACTTTGATGACGTAATAAGTAATTTTGTATAACAATTGATTTAAGAAAATTTGAAATTATTATAAAAGCCTTAACTCCTTCATAAATAAATAAATTGAGGGTCGATCAAATATCTTATCACATATATAAAGTAAAAAAAAAAGAAAAAAAGACATCCAAATAATTTTTAACCACCGATTTTTAACTTTAGCCCAGTGTGTCTAAACAGTTTTACTATAACAATATTACCAGTGCTGAAAACATGGCGGAATGCTCATACGCCAGATGTCTACAGGAACGTCGCTTAATTAAACGTGAATTAATGAAATGGTCAAAGGATATGCTGCACATAGTTGGTAAGTCAGTCATTGAATATTATTTTACATCATAGTATCATAAAAAATTAAGCCGAAAAATTGTTTATCTCACATAACTTTGAGGCCCGGTTTTTCAGTGCAAGTTTAAACCACAGGCAAAGTTGACTAGAGTTTATCTCATACAAATTGAGCGTTTAAAATAAGTTTAAACTCGCCTTATGGATAAAACTTGCACTGAAAAAATGGGGCTAAACAAGCTTATCTTGTATATTTGTACTATCTCGGGAACCTCAGACCTATTTGGGTTAAATTATAGATCATTTTCGCCTTATGGATAAAACTTGCACTGAAAAAATGGGGCTAAACAAGCTTATCTTGTATATTTGTACTATCTCGGGAACCTCAGACCTATTTGGGTTAAATTATAGATCATTTTGGGGTTATTTTGGCATCATTTTGGGACCATTTTTGGGTCATTTTGGTGTCATTTCCGCAACATTTAAGGGTCTTTTGACGTTGTTTTGGGATCATTTTGGGACCACTTTTGTGTAATTTTGGGGTAATTTTGTGATCGTTTTGGGGTCATTTTGGGTTAATTTTTGGATCATTTTGGGTTAGTTTTTGGATCATTTTGGGGGTTATTTTGGAACCATTTAGAGATAATACACTTGATTCTAACACTGTCTACTTGGGTGTTGCCACTTTGGGCGGTTTACAGGGTTGCCACCTATCTAATTTTTTCATAAATAGTATAGGTATCAAATCAAAAATACTTTCAGCCGCATACCAAACATGATTTCGTAAATTGAGCGATTTTGATGAAATTTGTTGAATTTTTTTTTTAAATCTATTATGAAAAGTTTATTTTGTTAAGTGAGGATATTGGAAAAAATGTATTTAGGTAAGACTATAGGACAAAATCGAAAAATCGGTCACCCAGGTACTCAAAAGCTTATTCAATCGCCCACTCCAAAAAAAGATTGGACAAACTGGAATGTATTTTCGTCGGTCATTTAATTAATGATTTCGATTTATACTTAACATTTTTTAGTTAACTGAGCACTAAATTCATTACTAAAGATACGTACACACATTTGTATTACATCTAGCAAACTAAGGAAGAAGAAGATTTTATGCTACAGATTCATTAGTAATGCATTTACATTTATTTTAGATTTCCCTACAGCAACCAAATTGCAATCGAATTGAATTTTAATTGCATTTTGAAAATAAATTTCGATATCAGTTACCATACTAATGTAATCACCATTCGTATTCGTACCCTCAGAAACACACAACAATCCTCACACGCGCACTTCCCTGAGTATCTCATGCAAAACCAATAGTATTTAGGATGTGTGAAGAGGATATACAGACAAGTAGATATTGGTATATAATTTACGAACCAGAATATAATTCAGGACATTTTCCGTGTACTCACGTTTTTTTCACTTGAAAAGCTTGCATAGAGAAACCAAACTCCCATATTACGTAGCCCCACCACAAGCCGAGCAAAATTTATAGCTTGGCCTCATTACCCTTGCAATGGAATTTAATATCCATCAATATAATATATGTGCTCAAGTATTTGTGTGGGGACCTCAATGTGAAGCGCGCGTGTGTGTGTGTGTGTAAGTGTTTGGTTTATAACATTTCAGCAAATTCTTTTTCTAAGGTTCCGCTTCTTACGTCTTTCTATGCAGTCCTTGCACACAAACAAACATTTTTTTACCATGAAAGTGGCACCCCGCAATAATGTATTAGTGCATCCCGTTTTGTTGTACTTTTCTCAGTACTTTTTTGCTGTTTCACCTAAAGAGTAAGAGTATTTTTTCATAACACAGCAATTCGCTATGGTTTCATGAAGCTTCTTCGCCTTCATCCACGTCTAAATCGATGTGCGCGGTCTCTAAGCAGGGTGGTTCAACACTTGCTAGTCTCGATATAAGCTCAATAATTTTAATTATGTTGCCGTCAACGCTATAACTGCAACTCAAACCAAAAACTCAAACGAAAAATGGCGAACAAATAAAGGGAGTAAAATGCAAAACAGATAGAGTAAAAATAATAATAATAATAAGTATACATTTTTTATATATAAAAACCTTTCTACTTTTTTATTTCCGCTTTTAAGAACTGTCTCTGGAGGAGAGCGCGTTCATGTCCATATTTTAATACAAGTTTCCTTTGCCACCGATTTCAACTGCTTATCACTCCTGAAAAAAGTGCATTAGTGGAAGTATTGCAATTTTTTCTTTAGTATTTTTGTTGCTAAATTTTTACTTTCGTGTACAATTGAATGCGTTTCGTGAACTTCCTAGACGACGGTTCTCTCCGTTGTTAAAAAAATTCTCTCATTGTATCAACCTAAAAGCTAAATAGCCGCGCTGCTACTCATTCGCTTTAGGAACACTAAACTGTTTCAGGCGATTGTCTTCTTCTCAATTGCACAGTATTTTTCAATCTCGTTTTTCATGCAATTTATTTTGATCTTCGTAGTTTTCCTTTTGTACTTGTTTAGATTGGGGAAATTTGTTTTTAAATTACAGTTGTTTGGATTAAGTAAAAATTATAAATATTTTAAGCTAAACAAGCGAGATGGACTCATGTTTAAGGACAGTAGTAGTAGGAAGTTGCTAGACATATTCAAGATATAAATTTTTGGTGGGCTGTCTATTTTAATACATTTTATTTATTATACTTATTATATTTTACTAAATTTTATTTTATTTATTTTCATTTTATTTTACTTTGCTTAATTTTATTTTTCTGAACTTTATTTTACTGAATTTGTTTTTCTTTACTTGATTTAATTAAATTTTTTTATTTATTATATTCTTTTATTTTTTATTTTTTTTATTTTATTTTATTTTATTTTATTTTATTTTATTTTATTTTATTTTATTTTATTTTATTTTATTTTATTTTATTTTATTTTATTTTATTTTATTTTATTTTATTTTATTTTATTTTATTTTATTTTATTTTATTTTATTTTATTTTATTTTATTTTATTTTATTTTATTTTATTTTATTTTATTTTATTTTATTTTATTTTATTTTATTTTATTTTATTTTATTTTATTTTATTTTATTTTATTTTATTTTATTTTATTTTATTTTATTTTATTTTATTTTATTTTATTTTATTTTATTTTATTTTATTTTATTTTATTTTATTTTATTTTATTTTATTTTATTTTATTTTATTTTATTTTATTTTATTTTATTTTATTTTATTTTATTTTATTTTATTTTATTTTATTTTATTTTATTTTATGTTATTTTATTTTAGTTTATTTTATTTTATTTTATTTTATTTTATTTTATTTTATTTTATTTTATTTTATTTTATTTTATTTTATTTTATTTTATTTTATTTTATTTTATTTTATTTTATTTTATTTTATTTTATTTTATTTTATTTTATTTTATTTTATTTTATTTTATTTTATTTTATTTTATTTTATTTTATTTTATTTTATTTTATTTTATTTTATTTTATTTTATTTTATTTTATTTTATTTTATTTTATTTTATTTTATTTTATTTTATTTTATTTTATTTTATTTTATTTTATTTTATTTTATTTTATTTTATTTTATTTTATTTTATTTTATTTTATTTTATTTTATTTTATTTTATTTTATTTTATTTTATTTTATTTTATTTTATTTTATTTTATTTTATTTTATGTTATTTTATTTTATTTTATTTCCTTTATTTTTCTCCTTTAAGGGTTTACATCAAATATCGGTTATAAATAACAAGATACTTAAAATTATTGTTCATATTCTTAATACTATTATTTTGTTTTATTTTATTTTATTTTACTTTATATTATATTATTTTATTTTATTTTATTTTATTTTATTTTATTTTATTTTATTTTATTTTATTTTATTTTATTTTATTTTATTTTATTTTATTTTATTTTATTTTATTTTATTTTATTTTATTTCATTTTATTTTATTTTATTTTATTAAATTTTTTTAATTTTAGTTTATTTTATTTTATTTTATTTTGTTATATATTATTCTATTTTATTTTGCGCTCAACGACAGACACCATGCCGTATGCGTAACAATTTTGCTACACATTCATGTTTCTGCCAAACAGAATTTCAAAAAATTTTTAAATTCAGTTTTTAAACATTTTGTTGCTCTAGAAACATGAATATATAGCACATTCGTTTCCGGCACAATTTTCATTGAACTACATATTCATGAAAATGGCATTGCAAATTTCCGGGGGTTCCTTGTACTTTGGAAACTGGGATTTTCATGAATCGTAGAGAAATCATATTCTGCTAGAACAGCGGTCCATAAATTTTGCAAAGAGTCAAAAGATAGAAACATAAATTACTTACCGTGGATCTATTTTTCAAGGATCAACAAAATTTCCTCACGGATCGGTTTAGGTCATTAAAAAATGTCTAACATTAAAGCTGGAACCAAATATTCATAACAATTCCTTCAAACCTCTTGTAAAATATTAATCCGAGCTCCTATCGTCACATATTTAACTAACAAAACAAAAAACTGTTGCTTCTAGTGAATCCACAAGTGGATGTTGTTACGTGGCAAAGACGCATGCTACATACAGATGTTCAAGTCAGCCAACACTGCTTGCATAACCAGGCAAGTCATGCACAGTACATACATACATATCTAAAAAGGAAGCCAACACATTCCAGACTCATCCCTAACGTCTTACTTTGAACAACTAAAAAATAAAAACAAACTAAAATAAACAACTACAGACAAACACAACGATGAAAGCGACGAAGTTTAGCACACGATGATATTCGGCGCAAAAAAATGCAACAACCAAAATAAACCCCACTCAACGCCACCCGAAATATATAACCAATACGTGAAAGTATTAAAAAACTCTTTCGGCGCTTTTGGTACATTCGCTCAACGCCGCTTCGTACGAATTGTTGGAATCGAAGGCTGCTTTGGCTGCTCGATTTTCGTTCGCCGACCTTTATATGGTAGTACTGCTGGCAATGCTGTTGTTGCTTGTGTTTTATGTGTGTCTGTATGTTATGTCGTCGGTAGCTTGGGGTTTGCCTTGGTGGTGTCGGTTGGCTAAGGCATTGAGGGCAAATAAATGTCGGGAGTTTTGTTGAGGAGGGTTAGTTATCTAGAAGTGCATCTTTGCTTCCATTAATGTGGGGGTTCTCACCTCAGACAACATTTTTTTATAGACACTTGTATATACATGCATAGGGTAGACAGGGGTGGCTTTGGCAGGATACATAAAAAAGTATTTTTATAAAAAGCTGACGTTGAGAGGCTGTTGTTGGACTTAAACAAAATGTTTATTTTTTGCCTTTATGTATAGTAAAATAAATCACATACATGTACATATAACTTGGAGAAGGAAACAGACCTTACCTTCTATCACAAATTACCTCCTTTGTCTGTTATAATCATACTAAAAATTATTCAAGTCCTTCGTTGCGAAGCACACCCTTTTTACCCTTCTTTTTTTCAAGCATATTTATGTACATATGTGTAAATATATTTAGAACGAAAATTGTCGTTGAAAAAATATTTTAGTTCTTGTTTC
>CAXKVI010000001.1:3195551-3238051 GCA_964058755.1 Campiglossa producta | reverse complement strand
AACTGGTCGTGTCGACAGTAGCTGAAAGCATTTCAAGGGTGGCGGTGAAAAATGATTTTTATTATATACATTCTTATGTGCATGTATGTATGTATTATAATCACCGTTTAGTCGTCATACCCATCTGCTTTGTCGATTTCATTTGAATCGACGTTGTTGAGCATTGGGAAGCATTTAACTTTTGTATATTGCATTTTAGATTGCCGAATAGCGTAATGCAATTTTGCTGGTATTGTTGGTGTTGTTTTTTTTTCGTGGTTGGGTTGTGTAAGTTTTGCGACAAAATAATATGTTAGCTGTGGTTATGTTGTGGCAGGGGAGTTCGTCAGCATTGCCATTTTGCTACTTGTTAACAAATTTGGAGTGTTTTAGCTAAGCGCTACAGATATTGCAATTTTTTCGATTGTTTACCTGTCAACCAGAAATTAAGGACCTCGATTCAGGGGTCGGACAGACTTAAAGGGGGGGTTTAGAATTGTTATTTTATGAACATTCAAGTACGCTCTTTGGCATACGCACATAAGAAGGCATTCACGAACAATAACGCGTTCGCGAATCTATCTCGAATGCAGATAATTTTCGTTGGTACCACTTTTGGATTCTTTTCGGGATAGTTTTGAACTTTTTCTTGATCCAGGCTTTTTTGGGATTGTTTTTGGATCTTTTTAGGATAGTTTTAAGATGTTTATTTTTCATATCGGGATCGTTTTCGGGATCATTTCGGAACTTGTTCTGGATAATTTCGGGACAATTTTGGAAATGTTTTCCGAAAAGTCACGAAATGATTCAAAAACAATCAAAACTAACACGAAAAAGTCCCGAAATGATCCAAAAAAAAAATTATAAAAGGCCAGAATTGATCCTGGAAAAGATATAAATGATACCGAAAAAGTCCCAGAATGATATGGAAATGTTTCTCAATGAAACCAAAACCTACACAACGTATGCATTCCCAAGAAACACCGAGCGCTAAAAAGTCAAACGTTTGCGAAAACATCTATTCTAAACCTTTTTTCAAATGTTGCTTATATAACTTATTATTTATTGAACTATATTAATTAAAAGTATATTAAATAAAATTTAACTGCATAGATGAAAACTCGTTTTGCATGATTGGCATCTCTGAATTAATATTTCAGTGGGAGCATGTGGATTCCATTTCGATCCACTCCGCTTAGTTTGAGATGAGTATAAAAATTCTGTCGTATTTTATTTTATTTTATTTTATTTTATTTTATTTTATTTTATTTTATTTTATTTTATTTTATTTTATTTTATTTTATTTTATTTTATTTTATTTTATTTTATTTTATTTTATTTTATTTTATTTTATTTTATTTTATTTTATTTTATTTTATTTTATTTTATTTTATTTTATTTTATTTTATTTTATTTTATTTTATTTTATTTTATTTTATTTTATTTTATTTTATTTTATTTTATTTTATTTTATTTTATTTTATTTTATTTTATTTTATTTTATTTTATTTTATTTTATTTTATTTTATTTTATTTTATTTTATTTTATTTTATTTTATTTTATTTTACTTTATTTTATTTTATTTTATTTTATTTTATTTTATTTTATTTTATTTTATTCTATTTTATAAATGTGTTTAGAAGCTGGCTTGAGATCCGACGATTTAAATTAAAATACAAGTTTTGAGATGTTAATCAATATATTTCGATTACACATTTACACATTAATCGTCATCGGGATTTATCAAATTTATTTGAGCGTCCGCATCAATTGACGTGGTGTTTGACCTACATTAATTCACGAAAGTTCCCAAGCAAGAAATGCGTTCGTTTTCGAAGATGAATCGACACTACGAATTTAGACTTCCTTACTTCTTTTTTTATTTTATTTTTTTTATTAAATTTTTTTTTTTATTTTTTTTTTTAATTTTTTTTTTTTTTTATTTAAACAAATCGATAACAACAGGAAATAATAGGCCACTCAAATCACCTTTTAAAGGTGCTTTTATATACCTGTGTTTCGTTCATCTGGCAACTTTATGCCTCTATGCCAGAATTCTTCCAAAACGTAATGTTGGCGAAAAAACCGTAAACAAGGTAAGGCGCGCAAACGCATCTACATACAGATTTACAAATAATTTTCGAAAGGTATGGGTTTAGGAGCAACTCCTTATTACAACAACAAACCCTATTTGCCGTAAGGTAGGACAAAACGTAAAATGCCAAAGAATGAGATAGAAATGTGCGAAAAATACATTTAAAAAAATGCAACAAAAAGACATTTAGAGTGAGGGTTAATGGCAGCAGCAGTTAGTTTGTTGTAAAAAAGCGGGGTTGAGGTCGACACACAGTCGTGGAAGATTGAAAGCAAGGACGCAAGGACGCTATATGTGTACGGGTGTTTATGTCAGTTTAGTTTTTGTGCAAGGCAAGGATGAGTAGACGAAAGTAGAATGCAATGGCAAACCCTGTGAAATAAGACGGAATCAATGTAGGGATAGTGTGACGGAGCAAACGGGCTACAAGAAAGTGGCTGAGTGAACAAATTCAAATAAATGTTGGGGTTATGGAAGAAGAAGTTAGCTTGTTGCTTCTGCTGTTAGCAAACGGCGAAAAAATTTTTGTCGATGGCGCGCGCTTTCGCATGGCAAAAAAATTTGTAACAGAAGCAAATAAAACAACAAGAAAAAGGAAGCGAATGATGGTAAGGCGTAGCTGAAAGTATGTGGACCAAAGTAGGCAAAAGACGTGAAACGAAGACGGTGGTGGAGGATGTTGCAGAAAAATTGAGACGAACGAAAAAATTCTAGCGATTGGGTGGGCGGTGTGTAGAACCCAGACTTTTTTTGTGTGGTCATTGTTGTTGTTGTAATTTTTTTGTAGTTTTGGTAGAATTGGTAGAGACGGAGCCAAGGCGTTTGACGTGGCATGCAACAGTGTGCAGTATAGAAGATACAGACACACGCTCATAGAGATATATGTAACTGTAAGTATGTTTAGAAAAATACATTATGTAGCGCTACTTTAGAAGCAGTAGCAGTTGTGTGTGTGTATGTGTTCCTGCTCGCTTCAAGGATGCAGGAACGAAAAATATAAAAATTCTGTACAAATTTCGCAAGCCAAGCGCGGGTACTCGAGGAGACGGGCGTGAAGTCACATCACGACGCTTGGCTATATAGCCACATGCTCTGGTAGTAGTTATCTCTGTGCACGTGTATGCGCCAGTGCAGCTACTACAACAACAGCAACAAGAGTCACCAAAAAGGAAAACAAAAAAACAATGAAAATAACAAACGTCAACGAGGAAACGACGAAAAACTATATAAAAGTTTTTTGAAAAGTTTCGTGTGCTCGAAAAAAGTTTTGTCGTCGTCGTCGTCGTTGTCCTCGTTGCTGGCAGCGATAGTGGCGTCGTTGGCGTTGGCGTAAATGCCGCATTGTTTGCTGCCACATTGGGTGGCTTGTTGTACGTGTTTGTGTTAGCAAATTTTTGTGTGTGTGTATGTAGGTTTGTGTGTGCAGCCTGTTGCATTGCGGTACTTATTTTTCTTATTTCTTACCTTTTGTACGCCGTCTGTGCCGCTGCTCTAAATGCTTTTGACGTTGTGCTGCAGTTTGGGAGGCGACAACGCCATTTTTCGTCGTTTCCTCGAAAATGACTATGACTATGGTATATAATGAAATAGTGTTTTGTGTGTGTATGAGTGTAAAAATAGTTGAATGTGTTTGTGAGTGTGTGTGTTTGTAAATGCAATATAGAAATTTTTGTTAGTGCAAAAACTACGACAACGACATTGGCTGGCTGGCTCCTAGCTCCTGGCTGCTGATGATTGTGCAACAAGTGAGTTTGGCAACAGCAACCAAAGCAACAGGACGACAACGAGTCGTTGTGAATTTTCAACAAAACCCAAAACCACTTGTAGTGTACGCGTCATCACAATTGCATTTGGCTCGTGCTGCGGCATTTTTGCACATGAAATATTTCGTTGTCTCGTTTATTGCCGAAAAACTTTTCAGATTCAAGTGAAATGCGGCAAGAGCAAGCAAATAGCGCAACAAGCCAAAGTGCAACAGATGTTGCAAGTAGTTTTTTGTGTGTATTTAGACTTTTCGGCAAACTTAAATGCGATTTGCCATTTAACTTTTGAGCAACACTTTTTTATGTGTGACTACTTAGTTGTTGCATTGTGTTTGTGCATATTGACATTTGTACTCGCATTTCAATTGCCACTGACTAACAAAACAGCCAACTGTTGCTCCTTTGCTGCCACAAGTTGACATTTAACATTCGATTTTGCATGGCATACATTCAGGCGTAGAAGAGCATCCAGCATCAGCGAAGTGTCTGTGCATAGTTTTGGTAGACGTATGTGTGGCTCACAGCAGTAGAGTGGCAGGTGCTGACACAAAACTCTCTACAATGCTGTTCAACTAATCACAGCAGTCGACTATAGTTAAATGTTTGTGCAACTTAAATGTCATCTGTGAGTACGTGAAAAGGGAGTATTCTTAAATCGAAATGCCTAAATCAAAGTGAACATATGCTATCAAAAAGTGAGCAGTAAAACTAAACATTTGAAACGATCATCACTGTGTGTGTAAAAGAAATAAACACTGTTTAATAAAAATTTGCGAAAAGTGAAAATAAAAAACTAATAAAAATATCAACAGGTTGCTAAGTGAATAAATTAAACAATTTGGCAACAATGAAACTTAAAATCGGGTAAGATTGAAACATTTTAATCCCATGAAAAAAATTAAATTTTCAAGTTTTTTATTTAAAATATTACAGGCAAATTCTACTTTAAAGCTTCCTTATTTTTATGGGTGAAAATCAATGAGCCGAAAAAATCATGTACCATATGGCAGTTTTGGGATTTTATTATTTTGGTTATCAAATATTTATATAAATACGAATGGGCGTTGAAATCTTAATAAACTTCAATTATATCCTGAACTATGCGAAGTTTGACTTTAAATATTTAAACCAGCCCCCTTCTTTGGCTGATTCCAAAGATAAAATACTAAAAATTCTATTAAAAATTGTGCAAAGAATTGCCACCCCTTTCTACCATAAAAAGCAGAATTTTCACGAACGTTTTTCAAGTAAGTTGAAATTTTTAGGCTGAAATTCCGCATGGTTCAGGATTTATGACGCTATGAGTTTTATTATGAAAAACAAAATAATAATAATTCTTGAGTTAAACAGTCATTTTTTTCGGTCCTCGCTTTTTAGTTAGAGTTCCCTATTATCCTAGTATACCTTGTACCAATTTCATCGTTCTACCATAATCAGTTTAAAAGTTATGACCCGTGAAATTTTTAAATATGCCTCCCTGAAAAGTGTTAGGTGGCACGCCTACTTTTAAAAATTGTATCGAAAATCATAATAGAATAATCCTACCAAATTATGTATATCATTTTAGCCATTTCCGTTATCGAATTATATCAATTTAGGTGATTCTCGAAGTTTTCGATAACGAAAGTGGGCGTGGTTGGAGGGCGTAACCAGTTTAAAAGTTACGGCCCGTCGAATTTTGAAAAATGCTTCCCTTAAAAGTCAGCGGTGCCACGCCCGCTTTAAAAAATGTATGGAACAATCATAAGAGAATGGCCAGTGGGATTTACCTATAAAATTATATCAGGTAAGCCGTTTCAGCTACCGAGATATGTCAATTTATGTGATTTTCGAAATTTTCGATATCGAAAAATGGGGCGTGGTTATCATCCGATTAATGAACTTGTTTTCCAACCTCAGAACTTTCACATATCGTCGGTGATTCTGCAAAACAACGTATGCGACATTTTGAAAACGGCGTATGTGATATTTTAGTTTGGAGGTTTTACAGCTACAAATTACTGAACTTTAACACAACTCCGAATAAGATCGATCCTTTTTATTAATTTCCAACACAAAAGTAGGTTTCTTGAGAAAAAATAAGTGACTCTTAACGGCAGGGGCTAAAAAAGTTACAAATGGCGCTTACGCTGTCTCTTGGATGTTCATTACGTTGTTTTGCATAATTACCGACGATATGAAACTCTATATCTATCTCGATTATTTTTTTGTTCAGTTACGTAGTACCGGTACGTGGACAAAATTATAATACCCTTGTCACAGCCGACTGCTCTACCGCTGAGCTATGCCAAAAAAAAAAATTCAGACTGCTTTTTTATTTAGATTTTAAATCGAAACCAAAAGAAATTGAAATTCCTTTTAAACTTTTGGAAGGGTTAAAATATTACAAAAAAAAAGTTAAAAAAATCGCTTAAACTTCAGATGGGTTTAAAATTTAAGCTCATTTTTTGTATGTAGTTTCATATTTTATTGCGGAGATGACAACCTTTTTTGTGAAATTTTATTCTCAGTTCTTTATATGGGCAAAGTTATTTAAAATTAAAAAAAAAAATAGCCACCAACAACAAATACAATCACATACAAAGGTGTAGATTCAAGGATTTTTCAAAAATCCAAATAAGCACATAGCGCCTTGGGAAGTTTTTACTTCGGAAATTGGCATTACGAAAAATTTTAAAGTTTTTTTATAAGAAGGAAACCAGCTTCTAATACATAACTTTTTTGGTTTTAAGGCTGCCACCTGTTAATTTTTTATTTTTTCAAATTTAATGTTTTAACCGTGGTGCAAAAATATAGAGGTAGTTCTACTTCGTCCCTTTGGCCGCTATTGCCCTCATTTTACATAAACCGTGTTTTTGACGTTTTCTTTTAAAACGGAGCAGCCATATCCTTAGAAAATATAAGTCTCATAAAAATTTGTTTTCTGTAATTTTACTTCATACCAGGTAGAGAATAACTAAAATGTCTGCCACATTGTAAATAGGATTGAAGAAATAAGTTTCGACGAGAGTCAAATATTTTTCAAACTACTGCGGTTAAGAGTGGAGGCTTTTCTTCTACCCCGAAAAAGGATAAAGAATGACCAAGACAACTGTCTATAAGGGCAAATCTGATGTCTAAGGGTCACATGGCTATCCATAATCCGAAAGCGATGATTCGATATTTTATTTTTGTCAAGAGATATTTCAACTCTGAAATGTTTTTGGCACTGGGTAATAGCCCACTTTTGGGGGTGTACGCGGTAAAATTGTTGGTTTTTACCAACAACTTTTCACTGAAACCAAAAATCTCGGAAACTAAGAAACGGATTTTAATGAGACTTTTTCTGGTGGACAGCTTGAAGCTTAGAAGGAGCCCTAAACTTTCTTTTATCAAAATCGCCCAATAAACAAAAAAGATATAGTCATTTTAAGTGAGGTACCTATGAAATTTTTTTTTGTAAATAGGTTTGTATGAAGAAAAATTCACTGTGTTTGTCAAAAAAATTTTGTTTAGCATTTTTTTTTTTCAATTTCAGCTAAATCAGAAATCAAGGCATAGGTGGCGTACCAAAAAATTTGGGAAATAAAATTTTTAAATCTATTCATCCATTCAGTTATCTATACTGGAATAATACTCTAGAAAAGTTGTATCTGCACATTGGAAATTCCTTGGCTAAAATTACTGAAAGTGACGTTGGGAATGTCATAGAGTTCATCTGAACTACTGTTATATTTTTTGTCTCTATTTTTATCAATGAGGGTGGGTATCTAAGTAGGAGCAGATGAGGTACTGAGGTTAAGGAGATAGAAGGAAGGAAGTATTTCGGAAAAACTCGACTGGAATTGCCAACAGAGATAGGGGCTTAACCCAAACATATGTGAGAGAAAGGAATATGACATAGGAAAGAAAGCCGAGGAAAAGAGGTTGATGATGAAGAATTGGACCCGAGAATAAGGTTGGCAAAAGCGAAAAAATATTTTCAATAGAAATTAGTACCACCCTAAAATACAGATCCACCCGGACAACGTCGGGTTCCCTGCTAGTATAAAATATTTCAGCTAAATCTCTTTAACAACACAAAATAATCGAGATATTTGCATGATATTTTGTATGCAGGGTAGTTTCTGGCCAAGGTAGGTTACTATTAGAAATGGGCCCCCCCATTTCGAAAATCACATGAATTGGTAGCTGAAATGGCTAAGATGATATAATTTTATGGGTGAATCCCCCTGGTCATTATTTAATGTTTTTTGTAAAAAATTTTTCAGTGAGCTGTGCAACGCAATTTTCGCAATTTCCAGTGGTCGTAACTTTTAAACTCATTACGGTAGAATGATGAAATTTTGCACAAAGCATACTGGTATCGTGGGGAGTATACCTGATGAAATTCGCCAACTACGCCCACTTTCGATATCGAAAATTTCGAAAATGACCTAATTCGATAAGATAAACAGCTAAAATAGTATAAGGTTTTAGGTGAATCCTCCTGGGGCCTATATCATTGTTATCCCGTACTGAAAACTACCGCTGAGTATTTAATGTCCGTTTCTCCCGAACTTAAACTCACTTACTTGTTATTATAAGCGTTATTCTATAAATCTGTACGTTTCATGAAAACAGTATGAAAAAATTACAATGTTACTACAAAGATATTTATAACTAAATGAAACAATCCCAGCCTTAAGCCCACTATTTTCAGTTTACCCTTTACCGAGTGCAATTTAGTACTATGCACTACATTACTTTCTTAATCTATCGTTACAAAGCTCAGAGTAAACATAAGTCTTCTTTTGAATGCGCTTGAGTAACCAAGTGGGGATACTCAAAAACTTTATTCCATTTCATAAGACGAAAATCAAAAAGTAAATTGATTTCTGCTTTCCCGTTGCTCTTCAAAGTGTTAAAGTACTACGCAAGAACTCTGATAGCAGTACAACATCAAAGTCAATAAAAAGTAATAGCCCCAATAACAGTTTACGTGCTCATGCAATACAAAATGCAACAAGTTGAAGACATTAAACACGTGTGGAGATGTAACGATGCCGAACACAACGTCGTCGCACCAAAAGTCGTTCAAAAGTCTTAAAAGTATAAGTTTTAGGATATACTCCCATCCATATACAGCAGCAGCAGCATTTCAAAGTTTGATGCAAACAAGCTAGTTGAGGCAGCAAGTAAACGTGCCACATAGACATGCAACACTTTGTGTGACACCCGCAACGGGTTAAGCATTGTAGTTTAGAATGAAAGATAGGCAAGGACACAATTTTGCTTTAAAATGTCAATACAATATGGTTGAAAGATCGTGTATATGTGAAGAGAACGGGAAGTGGAGAAAATAATGGGAAAAAGTTTTTAGTCAACAAAAGAAAAACGTGAAAACAAAAACTATTTCTTAAGTTTTGGGGGGTTAAAATGTATGCGTTTCATGTATGTATCTAGTGAGAAAATAAATTTATGTAACAGGAACAACCACACTCATACATGCATGCATTCTAGAAGAATTAATAGTTTCAGCATTGACAATCAAGGCTTAAGGGGTGTAGTAAAGGGAACTGAAAGTACTTAATCTCCGTGAGCTAACTTACAACAATAGCAACATTTCCACACAACAGCTCCTAGGTATATATAATTAGAACTTACAACTCATTGTCGCCAAGCAGTCGAAGACTATGACTGCTGATTTTCTTGCGCCTCTTGTGGTATTTGTAACGTATCTGGTTCGTTTGCTCGCCATATTTTCCTTAAGTACTTGTTGCATATTGCGCTTGATGAGCACAACAAGTGGTCGGAATGAGGCGACAACTTGCGAAATGCTCAAGTAATGACCAAAACTTAAAGGACCAACATCCATTCACATATTCTATGAAAAATGTGTCTTGAGATAATCGTGTTTTAAATTTTTAAAACATTGTAAAGTACTCATAAAGAGCGCTATATTTTTTAAGTTACTAAGCCAGTTTAAAAGATATCAAATCCAAATTTGGAGGGGACATAAAACATAGATTCTTCTCTCTAATTAGCCGTTTTATGGAAAAAGGGCACATCTCACTTAGTGCCCTTTTTGCATGCAACCCCTCAATTCTAAAATGCAGTTTTAAAAAAAGATAGCAAACATATTTCTCGAAATTTTAAGGCAGCTTTTGCCTTGAAATTTGTTCTCAAGAAAACTATAGATTGACTTGGGAACGTGATCAAAAATAGAACTTGGAGCGAAGTGGTTCAACAAAGTAACTATTTGAGTACAGATTGGTAATGATCTGAAATGATTTCTCAACTATAAATATTAAGTTGCCTCATTTTCCATACGCAGAAAAATGGATACGTTTTAAAATCGTTCCTGAAATTCAATGTATTTTAAAACCTTGTGTGCCAATATATTTTCAAAAAATGTCAAGATTTACTGGAGCTGAACCAAGTTAAAAATACCTTCCAAAATGCATAACGAAGTTTGAAAAAAATTTCCAACTGCGAAAATTAAAAAAAAAAATTATTCAAAGTGTTCAAGTTTTTTAACACAGAATAATTTTTGTCAACATGAACCATGTTAAACTAGCAATAAAGATCTTGTTAAATTTGCATGATATAATGAGCAGATAGTGTTGTTTTAAAAGGAGTTAATGCTAATTTAACAGGAATTCTTTTATTCAACATGAGCTTCATGCTAAAATAACATTATCGATAGTGTTGAAAAATAATAACCTAGAAAAGTGTTAAAAAGTGTTGATTTTACATGAAAATTTTTCTTAAAAAAAAATTAAAAAAAAAATAATTAGGGAACTCACAGTCATCTGCTAAACTTGAAACGTTTTAACTTTGCCACCTTACCATGTGGCGACTGTGAGCACCCCCGTTTAGCCTTCCACACGGCCTTTGTTAGTTCACGTCTGAATTCAATCTGAAAATATGAATAAACTTACTTTTTCTCTTTCTGTTTATTTATTCATAACAAATTTTTTTTGAAAACAAAGCAAAATGACAATTTTAAATTTTACCACAAAATTTAAACATAGGCACAAGCCCGGCAATATTGCCACAAAGTGGTATCTTCTATTTGCAGGCAAAACAAAAACAAAATATTTGACACCTGGTAAATTGTCAAGATATTGCCAGCTGGCTATATTAGCAGGGCTGGTAATATGGGACTGTGAGTACCCTAAATAATTTAAAAAAATGTATTATGTTTATCAGGACGCTGGAAGCTCCAGTCCTTGAATTGGAAATAAACTACAAATTGATGTCGACATTAAAAAAGTTGGCTCTTTTTTAAATTTATGCTCTTTTTTTAGTCAAAACTGATCTAGAAATACGTAAAGCAGATTTACCAATATCCAAGTTAATAGGTCGGCTAGAAATAGTTTCAGGAAAACTACGCTAACCTAAAAATTCTCCAAAATAAGTCCTTTTAGAGAATACCGTACAACAAATTTGAAGTTTTTTGAAACTTCCACCGGGCTTATCAGCGCTTTCTGAAGCTTATAGGTGTATTGAATCCGAATCTGAAGTCTGATTTTTTGGGTCACCCTAGGTTTTCTCCCCAGAAAGTGATTTGTAAAGAGATCTGTAGTTGTAAAAAAAATTTTTTTTTTGTAATAATTTAACAATTTTTCTGTGATGAAGGAACCATAATTTTATTTTGGTTTTTATATTTAGCGGCAATTGGGCTACAGAAATTTATTAAGAAAAAAATTTAAAAAATTCAAAAAACTACCTTACTCTGAACAAACTACCCTCTTCAGGGAAACTTACTTAAGATTGGATTCAGCACACCCAAAAGCTTTAAAAACCGATGGGAAACCTTCTGAGAGCTTTTGGCTGTTGTCCTTTAAGGTTTAAGCCTCTTCTTTCTTCACACGAAACGTTGGCGACCACTATTTCATAATCAGCTATTGCAATTCATATTGAGATTAAGCTACCCTTAAAAGTTTTTTATGAGGGACTAAAACTGTAACGGTAGTGTACTCGCCTTAGTACACTAAATATTCGCGTATCTCAACCTGGTAAAGTCAATAATGAAAATTCCCTAGAAAACATTTTTTTTTTTAAACAGGGTCGCTCTTGGCAGTGGTTCGGCAAACTCTCCGAGTGTATTTCTGCGATGGAAAGCTGCTCAGATAAAAATTCATCTGCTTTTCAAAAGCCGTTTGAAGGCGTCAAAAAACTGTACAAGATAAACTCGGCGCAAAAATCCCTTTAGAGGTTGCCCTTAGGTATAGTGTGCCAAAAAAAGGTATTTAAACAATATATCCATTCCAAACATACCACAACTGCGCCCAAACTGGATTATGGATTAGTTAATGGAAAATCTGTATATAAATCCATACAAATTCATGGTTGTTTTAATGAACAATTTTAGGAAAAATTAGTGCATAATTGTTTAAGTTTACTCCACATCATCAAAACCAGTCCACATTCTAAAACACACCCACACCGATGGATAGAGTACATAACTAGATGCTTTACTTATTTTGGCACAAAAACACCTACATTTGCCGGCGGCATGCAACAGTTGGTTGTTTAGGTACATACATATGCCCACACTAATATATGCTATGACGCAACTACATCGGCTGATGCTACAGCAAATTTGTTGGTAAACTCATGTGTAAATGTTATTTCCAGAAATCTTGCCAGTACACAATCGGGGTGCATTCTTTTTGTTTTATTTCACTGGGAAGCAATTCTGCTGCGGCGCTGTCGACTGCATTTTACTGCCGTTTTTTGCCAATTTTCGGAGGCGCTGCATACTAAATATGCGCAAACAAAGCAATAAAACTAAAACTAAACAACAACATTGCAACAGTAACAACAAATAAACCAACGCAAATAGCAGAGCAGCAGCAGCAAGAGCCGTACAACGTGCAAATGTGTGCGAATTTAGCCGAGAGGCATCCCTGCCATGGCGCTTAGTTTCTAATTTGTTTATCAACAGGTGTCTCTGCTCACGTACGCACTAACGCACACACACCCCTGCACACACACGAAGTTGTTAACATATGTTTTGCGCTTGTTCATCTCGTTGTTGACTGCAGCACGCGCTCGTTAGGATGCAGGCGAGCAAAAAGTAAACATAAATATGCACAGGTTTGTACGTTTGTTATGTTATACTACATATCAACATATACCTGTTACATATGTGTGTGTGTGTGTGAAGTAATGATGCTGCTGGTGCGGCAACTTCTAAATGTCGCCTGCCGCATTTTGTGTCATACGCACACAACAAAGACTTATTGGGTGGGCGCAGGTGGTTTTCCCAATATCGTAAAAACGTTTACGCATCACATACCTGCATAAATATATGTATATGTATATCTATATGATGATAGCTTAGTATCTGCATATTTCTATTCTGTCCTCAAGTGGATTGTGTTGTTGTTTGTACACAGGTTGACACTTTGAGGTGCATTATTTGCGTAAAAGCATTTGACTGGAAGAGTATCTGATTTCTGTAACACGTGTGTGGCTCACCGATATTTAGCGGAGAGGCATATAGTTGTCCTCTTGTTTTATTGTGATAGTTGAATTTTAGTTCAATTACTTTACAGTTATTCGTGACAAAATCAGAAATATTACATATTTGATTGTCCAGATTCGATTTTTGCTCAATTTCTAATTTGTTCGCTAATAAAAGGTTATAGTTCTTAAAATTTATTTAGGGTTGATTTCTCGACTGTCTGTTAACGTCAAAATTCACTGTCAATTAAACAGCCACTTCATTTGCCCTTTGTGTCAACAAGAGGATGAACTTGCCGATAAATTTATAGTGAGCGTTAAAGTTGACGGCTAATTGATAAATCCGTCCTTAAGAATCTAAAAAGATGTGGTTGTCCAGAGAGCAGGAGTCTGCTATTTTATTTTAAACTTAAGTCGCTGTGTCCCCAAAAATGCTTCAAAAAAGTTCATCATACGCCAAGGCACACAAAATACAAATTAGCTGTAATTAGTCGATTGCTTTACTTATTTTGGCACAAAAACACTTACATTTGCCAGCGGCATGCAACAGTTGGTTGTTTAGGTCATAGGCCGGCAATTACTTTCCTGGGAGGAAAACTCCAATGCTTTAACATAGCAAGCGCTCTCTCCGTGCCGACTACTGGTTTAGGTACATAGGATATAAAAAAGTTATACTGTTTAAAGTTTCTACAAACTCAGAAGTTATATCGTCGATTCCTTTGCAAAACTACCTATCTACCAGAAGCAAAACCTCTCCAAATGACGAAGTGCCCTGGCATCGAGTTTCATCAATAAAAATAATAAATTCCCTCAAAAAACTGCCCAAATAAACGGAAAACTGCCAAACGAATGTAAGACGTGTAGTTAAATTTAAGCTGCAAAGCCACCCATCGCTTAGTAAAAAAAAAACAGGAATTTCAGCAAATTTATTTGCAAAACCGTCTATAGGCAAAATAATTTCACAAAAGAACATAGCTAACTACTTGAAACTTATGTTCAATCTTAGATTACTCAAGTAAATATCACCTTTTAAATACAGAAACCAAAAGGAAAATTGATTGCTTTCAGATAGGTGTTTTTGCAAATGCTTCGACGATATGTAAATTTATCATGCACATTTTTTTATTTTGCGAATAAATAGGTGAGATAATAAGATATTTGAGAAAACAAATTACTTTCAGGCAACCGCCGTGATTTAACGGTAGTATGCTCGGCCTTATACAGCAGAGATTCCGGGTTCTTATCACGGTAAAAGTAAAATCAGAATAATTAAATTAGAAAAAAATGCTTCTAATAGGGGCCTCGGCAGTAGTTTGGCAGACTCTGCGAATGTATTTCTGCCATGTAATGCTTCTGAGCAAAATTCATATACTTTGCCGATAGCGTTAGGAACTCACAAAAAACTCTAGGTGCCCCCAATTTGTAGGAAAAAAATTCAAAGCAGCACACCACAAGTTTAAGATTTACCTGCGAACCACCACAAAAAGACTCAATGCCGTACTCACTGAAGACATTAATTCGTACTAAGAACAATATTCAAATAGATTTTTCTTCAACTATACTCAAATATTCATATTTTCCTTCTAAAATAATTGAAGAAAAATTGCATTGCAACTTGAATATGAATCTTACTTAAAGTGGATACTCGTATCCCGTGAAAGATTTATCGATTGATTGTGATAGCAATAGCAACAACATAGTCTATAATATCCAGACTATAATAACTACGAACACACTATACATATACATGATGTAATATATGTACAATCCCTACTCGTTTGTTCTATTCGTATAGAGATTACGCCTGAATGAGAAATCTCAAGATAAAAATGAAGATGAATCTCTCACATTTATGTCATCCACAGCCACAAAATGCATGAAGAAAATGGAAAAAATTGTTCAACAAACTCAAAAGCAAAAAAAAAAAAAATTCACTGATACACACAAAAGGTGTGCGACGAAATTGTAAGAAAAGAAAAATTACAGAAGTTCGTGTCATTTCATTTAGTTTAGGTACTCACAAATGCATTGTGGAAGAATAAAGCAAACAAAAAAAGTAGCTGTCTTATCGCAGACGCGACTTAGGGATATGAGGATTAAAAAAATGCTTCCAAAATTTAGTGCAGCTAGAAACTCTTTAAATATGTAAGTCGCAACCGCGACATAAAATAATACCAAATAAAATAAAAATCTTAATAAATTAAAATTAAAATAAAAAAAATTTGATTATTACCATTTGTGTTCAGCTTAGAGTTATGTAGGTACTTCTGGAAATTTACTTTTTTAATATGTAGACCGAGTTAACCACCTATTAGAAAGCTTAGTGCTCTAAAACTTGGAGGAGAATAACCATATACTAGAGAATCTGAACAAAACCCGTTGCATTTCAAGCAGCGCCGAGAGGTGTGTTAATCAACGAATCGATGACTATTGTGGACAATGAGACTAAAGCGGCAGCATTATTTCAATAGTTTTGCCCATTTATGTTCATTTAAAACCGTAATCATACAATAATAAAAATGTTAACTGCCACACGTTGGCCTTGTAAAATTGGCAGTGGCAGTAGTGATGGCGACAACATTACCAACAATAACAACAACAGCAGCATTCAAAGCCATATTCAAACTCATTGTAACAACAATAATAACAACAACAATTGTCATACACTACTCTGGCTGTGTAGAAAGAAATACACTTGTTGCTTTGGTTACTTGTTGTTGTTGTTATTGGTATTGATAATCTTGACTTGTACGACATTAATACGGAAGCAAATATAATGCCTGTTTCTATCCGATCTACAAGAACAACTATCACTTGTTTGTGAGTGTTGTTGTGTAAACAACATTTTCGTTTGATTGAGAGTGCGTAAACATTTAAATGCTGCCTACGGAGGTACACTTGTGGCCAAATTATAAAGCCATTATTTTTTTACAAATACAGAACTTTAGCTTTGAATTTGGGATTAGCATTCTATTACTTTTAAGGACTTTCGACAATTAATTAATCAATTAGTCGAACATTCCATTTAAGCAAAACTAGATAGTTTAAGTAATACGAGAAAAATAAGAATCGATTAATTAAAATGATTAATTCACCGATAAAGTAAATATTGATTAACAATAATTAAAAACTGTTCAACAGTTAAATTTTTTCTTAATCAGTAGGAAAATAATCAATAAAAAGTATGGTATGGTTAATCATTACATTGCCAATGGAAACATTCATTCAAACCCTTAATCATTACTATTTAAAAATCACTACTTCACATCTCTGGTTTTAAGTTAAAATATTTGGTATAGTTCATTTATAATGCCACCACTGTATGTAAGCTGCGATTGGCAGTAAGTGAATGAATGCGTAAGCAGAGTATTTGAAATTACAGTTGCAACAATAAATCGATCACGAAACCGTTTTATGCAGATATTTTTGTTGCCTCTTTTTGTGTTGTAATAAAGATATTTATACATAGGCGGAGGTGTATGTATCAAACTATGATCACGCTGGCTGGCGGCGATCGCCACCAATGTTAAACTAAGCAGCTGTTGGCATTTAGGTAAGTAGATACTCCCAATTCGCGATAGTGAACGATGCGGTGTTGACTGAATGTCTGCAGATGAGTGACATCAGTTTATGACACGTTGAACGATGGGATATTTCAAAAGTTTAGATGTCCTGTAAAAATAGAGTTTTCCAAATAAAAGTATTTTTGAAGATATTCAATAAATAGTTTCCGCCTCACTATAAAATTCATAAATAGTACTGATGAGATCACCATTAAGCCAGTTCCCGTCTCTTGGCGAAGTGTCCAAGTTTTTACCGAAGTCTGCTGTGCAACAGTCCTCAACGGTCCTGCTAGACCTATCTCCCACATTAGGTGCCCAAGCCTTAATTTAGATATATTCTTTAAACTTTAAACAAGCTCTGATCGAATTTGCAAATCGTACGCTTATAAATTGGGTGTTGTCACTCAGGGCAGTTTACTGGGTTGCCACCTATTTTAATTTTTTTTTTTTAGCAAGATATGCCTATAATGGTATAGCATCACACTAAATCTATTTTTCCTTGTATTCCAACAATAATATTTCTGGAAAAGGTTAACACCTAGGGTTTCCACTCAATTCCATTGCATTTATTTTTTGGCTATCCCCTATTGTCTCGAGAACGATTTATATCATTTTAAAGAAATTTTAAATAAATAATTGATACATTCAAAGCTCATTTATATAGGTTTTCCCAACATAAAGTTTTTTTAAAGGGTTACCACCTATTTAAATTTGTTTAAATGGGTTAAGATACAATAATATGGGTACCTATCAAGCGAAAGGTCTTGCACGTCGGATTTCAACATAAATATTTTCAGGTGAAATTATCACCTAGGGTTGCAACCTAATTCCATTTTATTGTTTTTTTTTATTTTGTATATTTTTTAAAGAGCCGCCACCTATCTGGAATTCAAAAAGCTTAACTAAGAAGACTAAAACGTAGTAAGTACGTACATACAATTCTGATATGCACATAGCCATGTACTTACTTTTGCGGAGGGAGGAAGTGGTCAAGTACACAGTGCAAAATATTTACTACATAACTACAAACACGCAAACACATATTCAATAACAAAAACATGAAATTTGCTCGCTGTCGTGCCTTCGTTCGTTCATTTGCTTATTTATTCATTGTTCACTTAAATACTCTATTCTTTGTACGAAAATATGTACGTAATACACACGAAAACTTAAAAAAAAAAAAGAATTAAAGCAACAACGAAAAATGCAAAAATTAAGCGTTAAAAAAATTGAGTTTTTTGTGTGGCTTCATTGCCGTTTCGTTGCACTCGCAAATTGGCAATGAATGAAAACGATTGTGGACAACAACGCATGCAAGCACGCACATGCACATAAACATACATTGCATGTGCCAAAAAAAAAGTGTTGAACCTTATAAACTCTTGATACGCTCTTTCGCTAGGAGTTGATATGTTTTAAACATGGAATTTTTAGAATTTTTTTCAACATTTTTTTATGGGCAACATTGAGGACGATTTTAGAAACTTAAAAAATTTAATGAGATTTTTTAAACGCACAAGCACTTTGTTGAAATATCTTTCTGATTAAAAATATAACCAAATTTTCTTGTTTAGTTTTAGTATGAACATTTTAAATATGTATACAGATCTCTCCTACTCTTGCATTCGATTTCTATGAGAAAAATTTTTAATTTTAAGATACTTACTACAGCCACTTACACCATATTTTCTTGGTTACGTAAACACACATATTTATACACATAAGCTGTGAATTGAGTGCGCAGCATGCACCGTCACAAAACAATGCCGTAACACATATGCACTTGCCATCAAGTTAGCCAGAGGGGCCGGTCGGGCGGCAGTAAATACTCACATAAGTCAACAGCCGCCAGACCTTACCCTATCATAACCTAACCCAACCCAAAATGACGCAGCTTAGTGCAGCGACCTAGCGAAGTTGGAAAAGCAGCCGAACAGGCAATTGCTGGGAGTTACACAAAATTAACGCAATTATTCTCATACAAACATATGTACATACTTAGTAGTAAGAACTGACTGGTATTTTGAATTTTGACATATTGTCATAATGGTAGCACTAACAAAACAATACGAATTATTTTGAAGGGTATTACAAATATTGAGTAGAATACAAGCATTTTTCTTTTAATTATTGTACAACTAATGCTAATTTATATAAAAAAGTGTATTTCAAAGATAATAAAAAATAAATAATAAAATAAATAAAATAAAGTAAAATAAAATAAAATAAAACAAAACAAAATAAAATAAAATAAAAAAAAAATAAATAAAATAAAATAAAATAAAACAAAACAAAATAAAATAAAATAAAATAATAAAAAAATAAAATAAAAAAAATAAAATAAAATAAAATAAAATAAAATAAAATAAAATAAAATAAAATAAAATAAAATAAAATAAAATAAAATAAAATAAAATAAAATAAAATAAAATAAAATAAAATAAAATAAAATAAAATAAAATAAAATAAAATAAAATAAAATAAAATAAAATAAAATAAAATAAAATAAAATAAAATAAAATAAAATAAAATAAAATAAAATAAAATAAAATAAAATAAAATAAAATAAAATAAAATAAAATAAAATAAAATAAAATAAAATTTAAAAAAATAAAATAAAATAAAATAAAATAAAATTAAAAAAATAAAATAAAATAAAATAAAATAAAACAAAACAAAATAAAATAAAATAAAATTAAAAAAATAAAATAAAACAAGTAAGAAAAGCTGTCTTCGGCTGTGCCGAAGGCTAAATGCCTTTCATGAATAAGCGTCACGATTTTCACTGTTTAATCCCAGTACAGCCTGTTTGAATTTACCTTAGCTAATACCGAAATTATCGGAACTGTCGATTATATGGGGGCGATGTGTTCTGTTGGTCCAATCTCATTGATTTTTAACATCGACATTCCAGATTCTAAAATAGCAACAGTTACGAAATTTCACGTTCCTACCGATATAATTACAGAAGTTATCTACCAAAGACCGTTTATCGGAACAATCGATTGTATGGGGGCTATGTGAAATATTTATCCCATCTCAATGATTTTCAACATCGATAGTTCGCATATAAAAATAGCGATGCTTCCAAAATTTCACGTTCCTACGTGTTTAATTACAGGAGTTATAACCCAAAATCCGTTTATCGGAATAATCGGTTGTATGGGAGCTATATGTAATATCGGTCCGATCTTGCTGGTTCCGACAAATGATTCCTATATTGGTGGCTGCATACCAAATATCAGCCAAATATCTCAAAAACTGAGGGACTAGTTTGCGTTCAAACAGACAGACGGACAGCCGGACAGACGGACATGGCTAAATCAACTTATCTCGTCATCCTGATCATTTCGGTATACTTATTGATGGGTCTATTTCTTCTTCTTCTCATATTTACAAACATCGGACCAAAGTTATAATACCATTTCATGTTCATGAAAGGTATAATAAAATAAAACTGAATAAAGTAATATAAAATCAAATGAAATAAATAACAATTATAATCGAAGCTGTGTTACTAAATGGTGTAAAAGGAAAAGGGATGGAAGAGAAGAGAGAAGGTATGTAGCGGTAGATGCTATATTCTGGGCTCTCACCCCGGTAAAAATAGCATACAACATTCTTTAGTAAAAATTTTATAAACGGGGTCTCCGCTGGTTATGGTCTGGAAAGCTCTTCTAGTGTACTAAATCTATGGAAGGCCTCTAAGCAAAAATTCAACTGGGTCACGGTTTCCCATTCCGAGTCTGCAGAAAAACGTAGGTTTAGCCAATTTGTAAAAAGAAATTCAAAACAACATACCACATATGGGAAGAGGAACTCTTCGCGGAAATATCTTTAGAGGTTGCTGAAGATAACCTGTAGGTATGTCGCGCCTTAATATTTTTTTTTTTCATAGCTGTTTGTATCTACTTCTTGCCATGTGATCTATCAGAGCAATCAATTAATGAGGACATTAAATTTGATGAAGCAATTACTTTATTATTATTTAAGCAGTCATAAAAATTTAGTTTTACTAATCTAATCAAGCGCACTAGTTTTAAAATTTCAAGAAATGATTGGAATATGTAATTTATGACATGGACAAATTCAAATTTTGTATTTATAAAAAACTAAAATTAAATGAGCTCATTTACTTTTGTATACATAAATTAAGTGTGGTGCACATTCATACAAACATACATATGACAATGGTTAGGTGTTGGCAGCTGGCATTAGATTAAAATTGCTACTGATTGTCTAATTATCTCAGCAGTCGCTGTAATGACACTGTCGTGTTTAGCAGAGATCACGACCCGATTTCAATACAATAAATTTAATCAAAAAATGGCAAGCGAGGTGTGAATAAGTGTAGCATTATTACAGCGACTGAATCATGCACAGCTGCATTGTAGTTTCTTCCTATCACGTAGCCAAATTTGTTTTTATATAATGCAATCACCAAGGAAGCCATTGAAAGATTCAAGTTCAAATCAAGGCTTCTAACTATAATTAAGGGCGTCATTATGTATGGCGAACGATAGCTCAGGCGAACGATTCGTCTGCTCACAATATCAAGTAGTCATCGCATTATCAATCATTTTTATTCCCTTCATAGATTTTTTTTTTTAATATTTTCGACTTTTTTTTACATAAAAAACAAAAATGAAAGAAAATGCGATTTTGGAAGCATACGAATCGTTCGTCTGAGCTATCATTCATCATACATAATGAGACCCTTAGGGAGAAAAACACGAAGCCTCTGGAAGTATTTATCTTAGGACTCTGGAATTCAGTAGGAAGATCTATACGGTTAATCTCTAATAGGATTCTATACCTACGGGACTTCAAGAAAAGGGGCCAGTGGCTCCGATGAAACAGTGTTTTTATACCAAATTTTATAAAAAGTCATATAAGGTCAATCCCTCCGAGTCATAGAAACATGGAGGCAAAACATGAAGAGAAAAATTAATATGATAAGGAAGAGAAATATGAGAAGGTAAAGGAAGAGAAGGATAAAGAGAAAAATGTAAGAATCAGAGGAGGGCAACAGGAGAAAGTGGAAGAGGGAGAAAAAAAGGACTTGGATTTGGGAAAGGGGCATAAAGAAGAAAAGATAGAGATGAAAGAATAAATAATTTTCTTGAATCTGTTATTGTGTCTTCCATGTCCCTATCTTTTACCGACCAGAAAATATTTCGCAAGAGCACTGAAATATATTATTGATAATTTTTGCTTTATTGCTTATATGCCTTAACTTTTGGTTTCATTACTTCGTTGGCCTCAGCTATTATCATTCGCAATGTCTTATCACCAAGAGCGATAAACGCTTTTATGTACATATGAACGTTTCGTTGAAGTGATTTTTGTAGCGAATCTGAAATCAGCGACGCCGGGGAATAAGCTTTTGTTGGGTAAATGCAATTTTTTAATACAAAACAATAACAACGTTTACGAAAATAATAAAAAAAAAAAAATATCTGCAATACTTACTAGCCGTCGGCAATAAAATAAAACAAGCGCAAAAGCAACTGTAAAAAATGAGATAATACCTTGAACGAGTGTCAAACAGGTCGTTGTCTGCCTGAATCTGTAGTAGTCGGGCTGTCAACCAGGCATTCATGCAGTACAGCAACCAGCCAGCTAGCTGGCGAAGTCATCGAGACGCCGCCATTGACATAGGGTGCCGTAATCGTCATTGTCTCATCGTCATAGTCACTGACTTTACGTTTGCCTTCGTTTTTTTTTTAGCTTTTTATGTTATTTTTAATACCTTTGTTGTAGCAGCTACTGGTGCTATTGTTATTTTATTGCGCTACTTAAGCGTCATGCTAGTTTTTATTGTTGTTGTTGCTGGTTTTGCATGCCTAAAGTGGCTAGATTATAAATGATAAGCGATTTTTTACAGTGCAAACGATAGATAAAGGCAAAACGCCTATTAGGCAAGGCATAGGCAACATGATTAGGTGCTAGTAATTTTGATTGAAAAAATAATCTCAAATAAGAGCATCTACTTTTGTAATACTACATTTTCCTCCCTTTTTGACAATTTTTATAATCAAATAATCGACATCTATTTTAGAACCTGACACTAGCTTACATCTTTAAACTAATTGCGCAGCCGAATCACTTTTCGGCTCCATTTACTAATATCCTATTTTTTTTTTTTGCTTTGTAACTCACTCATTTATAGTTACAATGCCAGCCGTACAACTCGCTCGAGTTTGAGTAAAATTCTGAGTGTGATAGTGGGGAGTTTACTCATTCGGCTAGTAACTTACCTACTCACCACAGGGGTTTTTTTGAAGACAATAAACGCATACAAAGATGCTCACACTCACCAGAGCACACACACATACATACATACATGAACTGCATCCAAAGCAGAGGAAATGCACTTAACTGTGCGTTTTTACTTAATTATTTAAAGGGGGTGAGTAAATTTTTGATTTTGAAAGAGCGACTAGATTCTCTGCGTGTGTGTTTGAACAAAGTACTTTACTCAATGCACTTTAAGGTGTGTTTTTAGCGCTAATGATGCTTAAAATTTTGGTATACCCTGCTGAAATATTTTACATACCTGGGAGAGCCCCAGGTTTTAGTTCCAGGGCTTAGATTCTCTAACAGTGAGTTTTGGAATTTACGATATTTGAAATATATGGGAAAAAGTGTACACTTTAAAATTCACTGTTAGAAAACCCAGAGCCAGGTTATAGATCCTTTTTTATCATTAATTTTATTTTATGTTATTTAATTTTATTTTATTTTTTTATATTATTTTATTTTTATTTTTTTCATTTTTTTTTTATTTTTTTTTTATTTTATTTTATTTTATTTTATTTTATTTTATTTTATTTTATTTTATTTTATTTTATTTTATTTTATTTTATTTTATTTTATTTTATTTTATTTTATTTTATTTTATTTTATTTTATTTTATTTTATTTTATTTTATTTTATTTTATTTTATTTTATTTTATTTTATTTTATTTTATTTTATTTTATTTTATTTTATTTTATTTTATTTTATTTTATTTTATTTTATTTTATTTTATTTTATTTTATTTTATTTTATTTTATTTTATTTTATTTTATTTTATTTTATTTTATTTTATTTTATTTTATTTTATTTTATTTTATTTTATTTTATTTTATTTTATTTTATTTTATTTTATTTTATTTTATTTTATTTTATTTTATTTTATTTTATTTTATTTTATTTTATTTTATTTTATTTTATTTTATTTTATTTTATTTTATTTTATTTTATTTTATTTTCTTTTATTTTAGTTGTTTTTATTTTATTTTATTTTATTTCATTTTATTTTACTTTATTTTATTTTATTTTAGTTTTTTTTTATTTTACATATTTTATTTTTTTTTATTTCATTTGTTTGATTTATTATATTTTCACCGAAACGAATTTATTTACCGATCACAAAAGCAATTGATAACTTTTTTAAACGACTCGCAGCGCGAAACAAAAAACTTATTCCTGTTAATTACGAGTGACTACTCATTACTACAAGCAAAAAGTCTCAAAGTTTGAGTGAAACGCGCAATGACTTGAGTGAACTGAGTTTTACTTGTTATTGATAAGCGAAATCGCAAAAATATTAAAAAGCAGCGCTTGTCTATGAAGGGTTCTCTTCGCAAGATACTCAGCAAGACAAAGCAAAGTTGAAACGCTACAAAGTTCTCTGATGTAATTTTTTACATTTTTCTACTAAGAAAACGGAGCAAAGTAATGGAAAACACGTAAAAATGCCAAAGAGCACCAAACAACAATACTCTCTTTACAACATTTATTCTAAACCACTCTGTCTTAATATAAAAACATCATATACTTTGATATTCAAGTAAGTTCTTTACCACCCATAACTCAAACTCAAAAAACACACAAACAAAGTGCAAGAGCAATGAGGTGTAGTCAATGCCAACAGCGGCGCCAACTACGTCGACTCACTCCGCTATACAGCCAAAGCTCCTGCATTTATGTATGTATGTGCTGCCGTGTATGAGTGTGTGCGTGTGAGATAATGCATGCGATTGAATAAGTTAGCTGTGGTACATACATAGATATATAGATATGTGTATGCGTTTGTCATTTTCCCCAAACACAAATACATGTATGGCACAGCTTGCGGTGTGTCCTTACGCTTTTTTACACCCCGTCTAGTCTGCCGGCTTGTCGTTGTATAGCAAAAATAAAAAAATGGGTGAACATTTTTTAACTCAAAATGAGTGAGTGAGTGGTGTGAGTTTGTGCAAACAACAACAAATATGAATGAGACGTTAAAAATGGTGGATTCTGCCTGTGCAGAATAGCGCAACTAAATGAGTAAATGAGTTGGAAGTGTGTTTAGTTCTATGACTCAACGGACGGACAAACGGTAAGGCTAGTGGATGAATAGCACACATAAATGCATGAGTAGTTACGAGCAGTGGGTTCTGAGTGTTTTGGTAAGCTTTAGAAATTTTTTTTCGCTGTTTTATTAAGTGCTTTTTGTTTTAATTTCTTGATCAATTCGCAATTTTTGCGATTCTTTCGTAGATGAGACTGTTAAATTATATCACTCACTTCCAAAGCGCTAAGCGACCGTCTTGAGTGACGTTCTTGAGTATCTTTTGCCTTACTCTTTCGTTGAAAGACGCTGCGAGTTTTTTTTTTTTTGCATTTATAGCTGATGCATTTTGTTTGCACTATTTCTACGTGCGCTCTCTTCCAATTAGCAAGAGCTTGGTAAAAAGAAGCTACATAAAAATAGAGTGCAGTGTGTTGTTTAGTTTAAATTGAGTGCTTCTTCGCTGTCGCCAGTCAATTGATTTTTGATTTTTACTCAGCAGCTTACATATTTCCTATTGGGCTGCACATATTTTGTATTATTCATATGGTAGCTAAAAAACTGTAGCTATTCGCACTCTTTGCCGCTGCGCGCCTTGTTTTTCCTTTTTTTATTCGACTGCATGCTCTCTTTTGCGCTCTTTGCTGAGCAATGGATTTTTTACAAATTGCAGTTTTTTACTATGAGTTGCCGCGCACGCTGCAGTGCACCCAACGGGCGGCGTTCTAGCTTTGCATTGGTGGTGGTGTGCACGCCATGCAGCTCCAGCACAACACCACTGCACTCGCAATTTTTTTTAGCTTTTTACTTGTATAGTTCTCCTTCTTCGTCTGCTTTGTTGTGTAGTCCTTCTCCATTGTTGCCGCGTGAAATGCAGCGCGCGCGCGTTCTGCTGCGTTCTGCTGTTCTCGACGTTGTACCTCGCCGAGCTTTTGTGCTTGTTGTATGATGGTGTTGTTCTGATATAATTTTTACTGTCGAGTTGGCTCAGCAGTCGCAAAAACGCAACGCATCCGATATGCAACGGAACGCATTTTCGGACGCGGCCCGAGTCGGTCCGAGTAGCGTCCGATCGCGCGTCCAACAATAGTAAAGAATTTTATTTTACATTTAATTTTTTTATAGTGTGCCCACATTTTTTTTTTTACTTTTTTTGTAATATTTTCTGCTGGCATTTTTGTTGTTTCGAGAGAGCGCGTTAGTGTTGTGAATAACGTTGGTGTTGGTGTTGTTTTTAGCGGCGCGCTGACTGTTTTTGATGCTAAGCGCGCTGAGTCGCTTAGAATAGCGTCAGTTTTTGGAAGCGGCGCTCGGCTTATTGCGGTTTTAAAAAAAAAACTTACGATAATATTTTCAAATTTCACATGACTGCATTTTATGATAGTTATATTGATGAAAAAATATATATATACATATATATATATAATTTACATGTATAGTTTTAAAAATTAAAAAATGTAAAAATTGCAAACCCCTTCAGCTGCAGTGATAACACCGACGTGAACAACACACAGGCGGCGCAATGCAAGTGCGATAACAATGCTAGAAAGAAAGCAAAAATTGAAAACGACCAAAATAAAAAAATCAATTCTTAATTATGTCCAAAAAAAACGTTGCAAAAATAATAAACGAGCGAGTGCAGCGCGCGCTTGCATTAGTGTGCGTAAGTGCGTAAAGTGTCGTCCACTGGCCACTAACATGAGGTGGGGGGGCTGTGTGTGAATGGGGAGTATGTGTCAGTGTTTGTGCGCGCATGCAATTGTATTTGTATGTAAGCGCGATTACATGTGAGTGTAAGCAGCAGAACGTTGACAGCGCCAGTAGCAGCCACTCAAAAAAGAAGGAAATTGAATTTATTCTTTTGACGCGCGTCTGTCCATCGCGAGCGCGCTATACTTCCGCTACTTGCGCGCATTGTTGCAATTCGCATTTTTGCTTGTAATATCAATTTCGTTCGTATTAAGCAACAACACCACACTAAGTAAGCGCTTTATCCGCAACGCGTCAACGCTATCAACAAATAATTCGTTCTTCATTTTTAATATTTATAAAAAGAAAATTTTTTACAACTATTACGCGCACCCCCACCAACCGCTGCTTACACCACATTCCAGCCCTAGTGCTGCACTCCACACTGGGATGTCGTGCAACACAACGCATTGTACCGCCACATCACCTGCGCGCGCCCATAACCACCCACTGTCCACCGCAACTCAGCAGCACTCCACATTCGCACACGCAAAACGCAGCGCGCCGTCGCCACTCAAATTTTGTTCTGTTCTGTTGTGCAGTCGCGTACGCGTACCGGCGCAACGTTGACGTTCTTACTTACTATTACTACATATATTACATATATATTTGATGGCTATTTTTCACGTTATTTTCACGATTGTTACTTAATTTTACACTTGTCGACTTTTTCCTGCTTTCTCGTCGCCTGCGTCGTTCTTTGAACAGTCGGTGTTGGTGTGGCGTTAACAACACGTCAACAACATTTAGTGCATTTTTTAACACTTATTGATTTTTGTGATATTTTAAGTTCAGCTATAAAATTAAATAAATTTTTTTGTGCAATAAAAATTCAACGTGATTTGATTGCAGTTAAAAAATCGTAGTAAATGTGCAGTGTGTGACAGCGTTTAATGAAAAAAATATGAAAAAAGTATAACAATTTTTATTTATTTAAATACTAAAATATTTTCTAAAAGAAAAATCTCAAGTGTTTCAAAACAAACAAAAAAATTTTATTTGTATTTGAATAAACAAAAAGTGAATGAAATGTAGATTTTATAAAAAAAAATGATTTTGTGCAATATAGTAGAACAACTAAAGATAAAAAAAAATTTAACATTTCGTCGTGATATTCATAAAAGTGTTGTGAAAAAAATATTAAAAATATTAGTAACCTAAAAAATTATTTTGAAAATTATACTAAAAGAATGAAAGGCTGCACAAAACATGAAATAAAAATTATAAACACAAACTCATAAATAGAAAAGCATTGAAACAATCAAGTGTTTAGTATTTCGTTCAAATCAAAAGTGCGTCGATAACATAAATTTCGTGAAACATAAAAATTCTTGTTCTAAGTTTTTAAACTAATAATAACCATAACAGAAAAAGTGCTTAGAATAATAAAAACGAAATAGTTATGGATTGAACAAAAAACTGTAAACTTTCCATACCACCAAATTTTGTAGCTAATGCTAGAGACACACATCGTAGTATAGTATAAACACTACGATCTATATCACAAGTGTATCAGTTTCTATAGTACGAATAATTGTAGTATAGTGTAAATTTTTACACTATAGCCCCTATAGATACTATACATATCCGTGCTAACGTTCCATAATATTCCAAGTGTTCTGAAGTCATCATGCTTTAGTCCCTTATTCGAGGAACGGCCCAACAAAGTCTCATTGTATATTAGAATATACATTACAAAATTGTGTGACGGCAGAGCAAAACTGAACAAAATCTTAGCTGCTGCTAAAACCGCTAATTTTCAACATTTGAAGTTCGATTTCCCAAATTATTGTGCTCCCCAGAGAAAAAATTTTGAGTAATTTTTCAAACGAAAAAAAAAAAAAACTAAACGAAAAAAAAAAAACGATGGAAAAATTTTCTGGAAAATATCAAGTATGGGGCTGAATATGTAATAAATGTCAGTTTACCGACGGCATTTTAAATCAAAAACTATACCAAGAAAATAGATTTACTTACAATACTCAAACAAGATCAGCTTAGTTATGTTTTTCGAACAATAACATTTCGTTTTCAAGAAAGTTATACCCATAAACCGTATACATAACAAAAAAAAAAAAAAACTGACACGTTGATCGTTTAATAAGAAGGCACATCTTATTATCCATAAGAAATTCTATATCCGGCCTATCGCATAGGTATCTGGACGAAGTTCTGAAAATGCAAAATATTATAATTAAAGCTAAAATATTTAAACATAAGATGTAGCATACCTATTCGGACCCGGTCTTGAAAGAGAGTTTAGATACCTACTTGTCTGCTCAATGTTTTTATGTGGAAAAACTACAAAATGGTACACTGAACCAAAAAAGTTCATGTTTCCAAAGAAAAGGTACATGGATTTTAAAAATTGTTCATTAAAACATCTCCAAACAAATCCTAAGAAATCATGAATTCGTTCAAAAATAATTTCCTTAGAATCTAAACAGAGAAAAATGAGCTGGGAATGGATAAGAATTGACCTTGTTGAATCAACCCATATTTTGGTTTCATCAACAGATATTTGGTTGATATGACCAAATCACTGTCAATTCTTATCCATCACCAGTTCAAGTTTCTCTGTGTGTATTATTTTTTTCTTTTGTTCTAAGAAATATCAGCTTGAACTTCTATCAAACTTTTTCCTCAAAAAACATGTACGTTTTTTGTTCAGTGTACATGTAGTGCTTTTCATGGCAATATATTTTCGATATAGTCATTAAAACAGATCTTCGATTCTAAAGAATGTAGAGTATGCCCTTAGTTTTTCGCACCTTTTTTAATTTTACGATGAAATTTTGCCTTTTTGTCACTTCTTTTGTGATATTTTTGTTAGTTTGCGAAAAAAACTTGATAGAAAAAAAATTACCAAAGTCTTTTCTCAAAGTTTTTCTATAGCTTTTCCCAATATCGAGTTTTAAGTTTAAGAAAATGGGGGATTTAGGAAGTTCATGACCCATCTTACCCGGCCAGTTCGACCTACAGCTTCCCGCTTTGGACACGTGTAGAGAACTAAATTCTAAAAAAATCGTCCACTGAACAAAATAGTATCAGCAAATTTCGCGGAGTTCTGGGAGGTTTGGATATTTGTGGAAAAAAATCTGAGTTCCAATTTTAAGAGAGTTTCCATTGACTTAATAAGACTAAATAAACCAAATAAATCAAATAAAAAAACTGTCCCAGAGCAGTTAGTAATTCCAATATGAAATCAAAACTTGTTATTCCAAAAATTCAACGATTTTACTTATTTCGCGATCCCTAAACCATGGCTGCTACGTTTATTATCCGGTCATCACTTACAACAAAAGAAGGAAAACATAGCCCATTCTATTAGCCTTAACCTTATATCAGAAAAATGTATTATCTCACAGGCGAAATATCTTCATCTCCTATTTCTATCTAGCAGTACATATACTGATTATTTGAATTGCATGCATTTTCAGAAATTATCGCCTTATTTCCTTATTTCACATCAAATACAAAGTTCTTTAATACTTCTATCCCCAGTAAAAATTGCACTTCTCATTTATTTAATACCCAGCTAAAGAAATAGAAAAACAAACATGCAGCTACAATTTTTGTCAGTTTTCATGCTGACTTGACCCTATCACCAGAAGCTATACAACTACAAATACATAGACAAAAAAAAACCATTTGCTACCTTAGCTAACAACGAAAAGAAGAAAAATTAATTCACAGCACCAAACAGCGCACCTTGGCTCTGTTGGACTGGACGAAAGTTTGCCGCCGGCTTCTAACCACCCAAAATACTCCAACATTTATTTTTCATTTCGAAATTCATAGTTTTTCAAGCAAAAGAAACAGAGAAAGTAATGAAAAAATTGCAATGGCACGGTGAATGACTGATTATTTTCTTTAGCTATTTTTTTGTTACTTCTATTTGAATTTTTTACTTCTATTTATTCTTTGTATTAAACTTTTATGTTTTTAGCTTTTTTTTTAATTTTTTTGTTTACTTTTTTTTGTGTCTGCGTTTGATTTTTTCTGTTTGTTTTACTACTTTATTTTGCAAGTTCGCTATTTTTCAGCTTCTTTAATTTCCGGCAAACTCTACACAGTTTTCCTGGGCCAGACTTTTTATCTTGAAGTTTTTTTCTGTTTTTTTTTTGTTTTTTTTCTTTCATTTCCTTCGCTTGACCATCTCGCTACATTTTAAGCTCTTGTCTTTTTCGGGTACGCAAATTAAAATTTACTTTTGGCAACTTATTTCCATTTACATTGTGTTGATTTTTTTTTTAGTAGCTCATTGCCATGATTTGTGTTTTTTTTTTTTGTTTTTTTTTTATTCTTTTCGAGCTTCGTTTTTTTAGTTGGCTTCTATTTTGGTTTGCTATGGTTATAGTTATGGGTTTTGTTGTTGGTACGTTTCTTTAGGATATGCTCCCGTTAATTTTGCTTATAGTTTTTGTTTGTTTTGTTTTGATGAGAATATCAAAGTGCTCATCGTGGTCCAGCGGTTGTGCTATTGTTCTTGGATTTTGAAAACTCTCTCTGCATTCGAGAGCGGAGTTGTTCTTCTACTTGAAAGTTCGCTTTCAATTAATTATTGAGCAGAGCTAACTCCCAAAATTTCCTTTTACAAATAAAATCGTCCGTCGAGAATATCGGAAGCTATACCAAACGTAATTTTTTCTTCATTTAAACCATTGCTTAGTGAAACTAAAAATACTAAACTAAAAAATCTTCAATTAAATAAAACAAAAATACCTACGAAAGTTAAACAACATTAAAAAAGTTTTAAAATATTAAGTGGCAACTCAGCAGTACTCTTAAAAGTCTCGAAACATAAAGTGTTTCTAAATTTTTTTTTTAATCAAAAAACTGATTTACGTGAATGTTCTGCAACGTGCTGATTTGGTGCTTATTCGGTGTGCGGAAATAGCAAAAAAAATTTAACAAAAACACGCCTAAACAAAACTAAAAATCTACGCACAAATAGTGCAAAATGACCTTCAATTAAGTGAAATCCGGCTAAAACTGCATACTGACACTGCGTCGGATACATTTTTCAACGCATTTTGCGGCATTCAGCTTGAAAAATGCGTGTCATTTCGAAAAACAAAAAAAAGCTGCGTCGGCATATTTTCATGATTACCATTTCTTTTAGTTTTTGTTGTTGTTAAATTTTTGGCCAACTTATTGCTTTATAATTTAAAAAAAAATTGTTATGAAATGTGGGCATGAAAATTAAAATTCACTAAATTTTGCTTAATTGCAGGTTTTTGGAAACTAAACATTTTTGTTGAAAACACACACACATACATATATATTTTTGTTGAGTTGAGAGCAAAAAGAAATAATAAAAAAAATCATATACAAAGTATATATACATACAAACAAACAAACAAACAAACAAACAAAAACCAATATACAAATAAAACTAGCGAAAAAGTTGATATATAAAATCAGTTTTTAAAGTTTACAAAGACAAAAAAAAAAACAAGAAAAATAAAAAATAAAACAAAGTGCAATCAAAGTGAAAATAAAATTAAATTTAAATCTACAACCTAAGACACACATCACAAGTGGCGTGTCACTTAGCACACGCTTAATTTGAGTCAAGTCAAAAAATAAAAAATAGTGAAAAAATCATATCGAACAAAGTACAGCAACAACAACAACAACACAAACATAGTTGCCAGATAATTAAAAAAGTAAATTTCCTTTGCTTTTGAATTATTTAATAAACCCAAAAAACTGCGCCAAAATACTCACTAAAGTAAAACGTATATACTTACATCGGCAAATACAATAACAACAAGCAATTAACAGTTGGCAACAGCAGCAAATTTGTTGCTTAAAACAACATCAGCAACAATAATAGGCAGCAGCCGAGTGGCCGTAAGCTTTGTGTGCGTCTACATAGTGAAGCAGCAATAACAACAACAATCACAGTTGCAGCAATATAAACATAGCGTTTAATTAAACAATACCTACGCGGACTGGCCCATGGAAAAATTGGTAAACTTGCAAAAACTTAATCATGAAAATACGTACATATTATTTTCTATGTAAAGATGTTACATAAGTGGGCATGTATGTATGCATGTATGTACCTACATACACATGTTTATTTGAAAATGCTTCATCTTTAATATACCTAGATGCTTATGTACATTAGACTGCAACTCAAAAACTGTCACTGTAACTTAGCCATCAAAATAATTAGAGCGATTCTCTTGCTCTTGCAAGCGTGGAAAACGTAGAAAATTTTATACTTGGTCATATTTAAACATGAAAAAAATTACCCGCTTCCAAAAAAAAATATACTTTTTTCTAATAATGCTATTCTAGTTTTTATAGAAAGGGTACATTGGACCAAAAAAGTTCATGTTTCTAAAGAAAAAGTACATGGATTTTAAGAATTGTTCATTAAAACCTCTCCAAATAACTTTTTCATAAAGATTTAAGTACATTTCTTAGAATATAGTTTCTTGTTCTTAAAATATGTATCTAAAATAATTTTCTCAGAATCTATGAATTTTTTCTTTTATTCTATGAAATATCAGCTTGAACGTCTATGAAACTTTTTTCTTTAAAAACATGTAGAAAATATTCCACCTTTATATAATTTCGCAATATTTCTGCGAATTATGCAAAGAAGCATTTTTTCATTCTTCATATTTATTTATTTATTTATTTTATTTATTTATTTATTTGAATAAAAGGAGTGTTACACATTTAAGACTAAGTCTTTTATAGTGCATCAACAGTTACATCAAAACAGTATTTATCAAACTAAAACTAACTTAGGTAAATAAATACAATTTAAACACAAAAATAACATGACTTATGTTAAGAGGAAAGAGAAAGAAAAGAAAAAAAGAGTTAAGTTATGATGAGTGCATCCATCGCCGTAGTACAGTTTTATAGACTTTTAAAATAATTGAATATAATTGATTTGTAGTTCCCTCTTTTAAGCTCAGACTTAACAGATTCAGGTATAGCATTCCATAACCTAACAGCGTTAACAAAAAACATTCTAGAAGACGTCAGAAAGGTGTATCTAGGTGTAATAAGGCTGTTGTGTCGACTTGACCTAGCCAGTTGTAGTTTCTCGTACAAATAATTCGGAGATTGTGTAGTAAGCAACCTATACAAAGATATGCAGTTCCTAGCAGCTAAGTAGCTATCTATACTGCACCCCAAAATTTTATTTCTCCACATAGAGACATGATCGAACTTTTTTAGTGAATATACATATCTCGTAACATTATTAAATGCAACATTAATTTTGTGGGAGGAGATAGAATCTAACTTACTGTAGACAATCTCAGAGTACGTAATAATGGGTACTATGAGTTGTTTGGCCAATTTGCATCTAGTTTCTTCTGGTGTAAATGAGGCGGTAGTCCTAAGACGACGTAACACTGCATACACATTACCTACAACTTTATTTACATGATCACGACAATTCAAGTTAGAGTTAATAGTAAATCCCAGATTTTTTATTTTGTTAACAAAAGAGAGACTATCACATCCAATAAATATTTCAGGAATATCATCCAGATGAGCCACGGTATTGCTTATAGGTAGAACAAATGATTTTGAAGAATTTAAACGCAAGCAATTATCTCGAGCCCAAGATGATATTGCCGACAGATCACTATTAACTTTGAAACACAAATCTTCAACGAGACCAATACGACTAGACAAGTATAGCTGGATATCATCAGCATACGCATGTACATTAACATAGCGACACACAGAAAACACATCATTAACAAAAAGACTAAACAATAGTGGCCCCAGAACAGAAAAGTAAAATGTAGGATACAAATTTTAAAATGCTTAACAAATTTTAAACGAGTTATGGGTTCCAAAATCAGTAAATTTTAGACCTCGAAAAACATTGTAATGGTCACATTAATGAAAAAAGTTTGTAAGACTTTTTTTGTAGAGCGTGCAATTCCATGCAATTAATGGGGTACAAGTAGGCTGTACGATTTTGGAATGAGAAGATATATTCATTTACATTCATACGTAGAAGCTTTTCACGAAAACAAAAAACGGCGATGAGGCACGCTTTCCCATTATCATTATACTCTGAAGTTTCTGCATGCCCTTTGAAAAAAAAAAAAGAAAATCCATTATTTTTGGCCCACGCTAATGTACATACAATATATATACTGTCATATGTACAGCACAGAACATTATTTACAAAAAAAGTACAACGTCACATGGGAAATATTTAAAACAGATTTAAAAACAACAGATTAAAAGCAAGTTCAAGATGGGAGAAAATACGGTCATACTCTGTACCCAAATATTTTATTTTGACGTCTATAGACTTTGGCATAGTCACTTTGAAACATATCCATTGGAAAGATACCATTACAGTTAATTTGGAAATTGTAATGAATCGTGCCGGTATACCTCACATCTCCAGTTTGCGCAGCTTCTTATTTAAGTTTTATATTGACAACAATTTTTCAAACAGATATCTTTATTCAAATTCTCATTTTAAGGGTATGTGTATCGTGTATCGAGGTTTAGAAAATAAATCAAAAAAGTTGTTTGAACACCACTAACTCACATAAACTTTGCTCTAGTATTTTAAAAATGGTCTTCTACCTTATTATGTTTTTTTTTTCAGTACTACTCATTATTTACACAGAATGAGTATAGTATATCTATGTATATATATTATATACAACTAGATTGCACTGCGTATTTATATATATGTATGTACTTCGGTAAAAGTGCATCTTAATACTTATACATATGTATATAGAGGCGCACAGAATCCCTCATACCCATGCATTATTTACCATTTTTATATAAAAAGGCAATTATTTGTGCATTTATTTTAAGCATCACACCAAAAAAGTTAAATATTTTCGACTACCAACGTTTACAACAATAAACGAAAACAGCAATTCCAAAACAATTGAAAATTATCAACTACCTACCAATACCGCAACCAAACAGTATAGCGCCAGTAGAGCGCCAACATCACAACAACATTACATAACAATGTCACAAACATACGCACCCCAACATTTTGTTTTTGTACATAAATTAAATGCATTTTTTTATAACAAAAGGGATGAAAAAATTGCAGATTTATAATGAACACTCAGCAATACATATATTTTATTGACAGTGCAATAGGTACGCTTGCGATACACACACATATATATTTTGGTATACTGGCAAATAATGTACGTATGTATGTGCAGACACGTAAACTTATTTCTGATTGAAAGCACTGAAATAATTATAATTTTCATACATACATAGTACATATGTATGTATACGTATGAATTTACAAACATGCAGGATTAAAAATTGCATTAACAATTACATATGTATGGACAAATACTTAAATGTTGTCAAATTTATATAAAAATATTTATATACTGGTATATAGCACGTATTTATGTATATTTATATGTTTACGTATAGTTCAGCATTATACACACAAAATCACTTTTATTTTATCCAAACAAAAGTCGATGTGGATGCGAAACCCCTTCTGAAAATTTCCAACAAACAGATCCGACAGATGTTATTCTACCCAAAGATAGACCAGCGCGACTCATCTGCAGATCCTAATTTTTTTCTGCCCTCCATTTTAGGGGATATCCCTGAAACCAGTTGAGATATTTGAATTAATCAACTCTTTTATTACAACACTTATTAGTACCTTTCATTTGATACCCATATTGTCCTAGCACACTTTTTGTCACCCCTGATCTACATACATATGTATTGGTCGATAACTCTGAAACTGGGCGAGTTATAGAAATAAAGGATATCTTAAATCTTCAGTTAAACGTCCAACAATACAATAGTGAAAATTACATTCAATTCCAATTAGCAGATTTTGATTGATACGTCCACAAACGTACATACAGAAATACAGACAAACAAAAGTTTAAAATACTCAGAGAGCAAAATAAAGCAATCCAATATCGATACGAATTTACGATCATTTAAGCAAATGAAGTATGTGCCATTATAGCATATGACGCAGCATGCCGACGGTGCTGCTGTCGCTGCTGTATACATATGGTGTTACTCTTTTGCTCTCACTAAAGTTTCTAGGCGCATCAAGCAGTCGGCTTTTGGTGCGGTGGAGACTTGCCTTCGAGGTTAAAATAGAGGTGAAGGTGAAGCAAACATTCGGTTAACGTACAACGATAAGGGCAACGTCAACAACAAAAGCAACATCAACAGCAGTGCGTAAGATGATCACTACTCATAAAAGCGTGAATGCAATGAACGATCAGTAAACATTTACACTGTGTAAGGACACAAGTTCAAGAAACTTACAAAGGCATATAAATAAATCTTACATTTTTTGCGTAGATACGTACTTTTAAAGGTAAATATGTACACGCGTTTAAATGTATATATGCTTAAAAATTTGTTGTAAGCTGCAAAACTTTATGTATATGTGCGTATGCTTATAGTAAGCTACAACAACAGCAGCTACTGATTATATTAAAGGCCCATAATCGCAATGAAATTAAAATATTTGAGTATCACTTGGCCATAGAGCTCTGCTGCTCTCCACACTTCTGGCTGATCAAGCACCTACAAAACGATAAACAAACTCATTATTTAGCTTTCTCTGACTTTGAAACGACCAAACAATGATAAAAATAATAAATTAGAATATTAAAGAATCGAATAAAATAAAAAAAATTGAATAAAAAGAAATGAGAAAAAATAAAATATAATAAAATTAAATTAATAATAATAATAATAGTGTAAAATAACATAAAATCAAATAAAATATTATAAAATAAAATAAAATAAAATAAAATGAAATATAATAAAACAAAATAAAATAAGATAAAATAAAATAAAATAAAATAAAATAAAATAAAATAAAATAAAATAAAATAAAATAAAATAAAATAAAATAAAATAAAATAAAATAAAATAAAATAAAATAAAATAAAATAAAATAAAATAAAATAAAATAAAATAAAAAAATAAAATAAAATAAAGTAAAATAAAATTAAATAAAATAAAATAAAATACAATAAAAATAAAATAAAATAAAATAAAATAAAGTAAAATAAAATAATATAAAATAAAATAAAATAAAATAAAAATAAAATAAAATAAAATAAAATATGGAATAATGGAATAAACAAAACAAAAAAATTTGATTAAATAAAATAAGGTAAAAGAAAATAAAATAAAATTAGATAAAATGAGGTAAAAAATTAAAAAAAAATAAAATAACATAAAAAATATAGTAAAATGAAATAAAATAAAGAAAATAAAATTAAAAAAAATTAAATTAAATTAAAAAAGACTGAAATAAAAATAAAAATAAAAATAAAAATAAAAAAATAAAATAAAATATTTTTAATGATTTTTTAATGGTCTTTAGTGAGCTCAAGGCCTTTGAAAAATAAAACACAATACATGTTAAATAAATTCCATAATATTGCTTTTTTATGCTTCGAAGGAGTTGAGCTCACTTAAGACTTCAAATACGTATATAAAATAACACAAAATTAAATTAAATTAAATACAATACAATACAATTAAATTAAAAAAAAAAAACAAAAAAAAATTAAATAAAATAAAGTAAAAAAAAAAAATATAATAAAATAAAATTAATAAAAATAAAATAAAAAATTATAAGGAAAATAAAGTATAATAAAATGAAATTAAAAAAAATTTTTAATTAATTAAAATGAGGTAAAATAAAATGAAATAAAAGGAGATAAAATAATTTAATCCAAAAATTATAAAAAAATATAAAATTTTTGTCAAATGGAAAATATAGTTGAAAATAAAGGCAGAAATTAATTTTGTGGATGAATTTCGAAAAAAAATCTGAAAAAAACACTTTCGTTGTTGTAACAAAAAAATTTAATATTTCTTTCGTTGTTCATTATACCCATATGCGTATGTATGTGTGTCGAACTTATTACATACATATGCGGTCACTTACAAACGGTTTACAAAATCACTCAGCTCTTTATTCTTCTTCTTCTCTTCAATAGTTGATAAGAAACCAAATTTCCGCTTTGTTAGCAAATATTATGCATATTTTTGTTGCTTTTATCTGAAAGCACTTGAGTTGTAATAAAATTGTTGCGCAAAAAAAAAAATATATGAAAGATTTCGATTTTTACTCGTTACATTATATAAATATATTCATATATATATAAAGTTACAAACATATATATTTGTATGTATAAAGCAAATTTTTGGTTTCATCACAAAAGAATAAATGTTTTTTGTTAAAATTTATCAATATTGTTCCGACTCATACTCATAAATTAGGTCAAATTTACGTTTCAGTTACGGTCTTATCAAAGAAACTCATTTATTTTTGCAAAAATCGCTTCTGCAATACGAAAACAGCGCTGCCCAATACCGTGCCTCGAAGCTCACAAAAAGCAATAAAAGTACTAAAATAAAATCAACCAGCAACAAAAATCTATGATCATATGAATTACGATTTAATAAATTAATTGTTAATTTATCGTTTTTCGTTGTCGTAAAAGTTTCACGAAAATATCATATTATTGCATGCATCATTTTAATAGCTGAGCAAACTGACTAATATCTGTCAAACGCACACATAAATATAATTATCAATAATAATACAAACTGTAATATGCAATTTGCCATTGTTTGATACTTAAATATGTTTGTGCGTATGTATGTAGGAACGTACGTAAGTGTGTGTATGTATAACATACGTAGGGCAGAGTGAGTCCACAACCGATAGCGCCCGTCAAGCAAGCTGACCCAGTTACGCTGCCACCAACGCCGTCAACGCCGCCGCATAACGCAAACCTCTAGGAAGTCACGTTTCACTTACTTATCTAATGCACATTTTTGCAAGTTGTCAATTTTTTCAACATAACAAATTTGTTGAATTATCGATTTGTGGTGGCTTAGAGACTGAATAAGACATGGAAGAAAAGCGATGGTAATTTAAAATCAATTTAAATATTTTAAGAATTAAAAATTATGCAAATAACAGAAAATTTGATTGTTTGTAGTTGCGTAATAATTTTGTATCTATCGATTTTTTGCATTAAAACTATAGCACTTATAGAAAATTTTACATTCAATTCTCTCTAATGCCAATAATTAGAAATTGTCGTATATGTAAGTATATGAATTCACAAAGACAAATTTTCAACACTATCGCTCATTTTATTTTAACATGAACTTCCCTTCGTGTCTCTTAAAACATCATGTCTTACTGCTAAAACGACACTATCTGCCTCATTATCGCAATTAAATTTAAGAGAATCTTTCTTGTTAGTTTAACATGGTTCATGTTGAAAAAAAGTATTCTGTGTGTTGGACTTATTTCAAATATAAAAGCTTTCTAAACTGTAATTACTCGGAATCCGTTCAATGAGAATATGATTAATCAACAACTTTGTTTAATCAGACAAGTGATTAGTTGAAAATTTCCTTAAACGATTAGTCGCTCACCCATAGTTACTTATACATATATGTAGTTCCCGTTATTTTAAAACATTTTATTGATTTAGATTGCAATCTATCACATCGCATTTTATTTTATTGCATTTCATTTAATACGAATTCTCTTATCGATTTATTGATTATCTCGCTTAGGCAATACAACAATAATATTGCAAAACCGCAAGTATATTATTTTTGTATGTTTATTTTCACTTTGCAACTGCAACGCATTATGATGACAGCGGCGATTGGCGATTGATTTTGGTGTGTTGCTTCACCTGTAATCAATGATTATGGAGCACTTTGATACGAGCGAGGGTATTTCAAAAAACAACGGGCTTCATAGAATAATCTATCGTATATCTGTATGTTTATTTATATGTTAGGGTGCGATGATTTTTTTCACTTCGAATGCGGATCGAGTTTTTAATCTTTTAAAACAAAAATATTTGTTCTAAAAGTCGATTTTAGAATGCCAAAACAGCGGAGCAATTCACTTGAAATTTTACAACCACAATGCATATACCTATATCTGACTTGTGTTTGTTTGTGAATACCTTCTAAAAACTCTAGTTTTGAGAAATTTTATAACACATATTCGTAAACTTTGGATATTTCTTCGTGACATAGTTATAAAATAATAATTTTTGGGGAACCTTTGTTTTTTTAGTTTTGGCACCCTAAAAACGATAAAAGTCACACTGTGCGTTCATCTCAAATGAAAAGTAAAGTAATTTTGTTTAAATCATTTTTTACTATCCTGGTCTGTAACCCCCTTTTTATGATCCAACAAGCATTTTAACGAACATTCTTGTTTTTATTTATTCAAAAATTTTGTGCGCTGCAAATAAGGCCCACCTTAGTCCACCCATACAAATCAATATCTGTGTGAAGTAGGAATGACTAACCTACGATGGGATATTGTATAGATAGCAAATAAAAAGAAAATATAAGGAATATTTATTGAAAAAATTACAAATGCAGTTATCAAGCAAACAAATTTTTATTAGATCAAAAGGCATGTGGAAAGAAAAATTCTTTTTAAATAAGGCAAACTATAAAAGTGAGATTAACCATTAATTTCCCGACTAATCACATTTTGATTATTTATAATCTCAACTATGTAGTACTAGATGGTCGAAAGAACGTCTTAATCTTCCTATGTTTAAGAAAAAAGTTCTTGGGACACCATATCGTGAAAGAGTGAAAAAATATTAAATTAATATTGATATGATAAATTCGTCAGTTTCAAAAATTTGCTTGCTCTTATCACGTAAAAATATACCTACATTTATTCTCAGAAAATTAAGCACCAATGACGCCATACAACAGAAATGCATTTGGCCTAATTAGCTGGTATTTCAGCGCTAAACATTTTTTGTTTTTGTTTTATGTCGTTCGTTCGGGGTTTGTTTTGACGGTGATTTGCTGCTTTTCTGTTAGGTTTCTGTTTTTGCATATAAAAATACGTCCGTAACTGATAAGAAAAACAAATTCACAGCTTTATATTTAATTAAAATGAAATAAAATAAAATAAACAAAAATAAAATAAAATAAAATAAAATAAAATAAAATAAAATAAAATAAAATAAAATAAAATAAAATAAAATAAAATAAAATAAAATAAAATAAAATAAAATAAAATAAAATAAAATAAAATAAAATAAAATAAAATAAAATAAAATAAAATAAAATAAAATAAAATAAAATAAAATAAAATAAAATAAAATAAAATAAAATAAAATAAAATAAAATAAAATAAAATAAAATAAAATAAAATAAAATTAAATAAAATAAAATAAAATAAAATAAAATAAAATAAAATAAAATAAAATAAAATAAAATAAAATAAAATAAAATAAAATAAAATAAAATAAAATAAAATAAAATAAAATAAAATAATAAAATAAAATAAAATAAAATAAAATAAAATAAAATAAAATAAAATAAAATAAAATAAAATAAAATTAAATAAATTGAATTAAATTAAACCAAACCAAAATAAAAGATAGTGTAATAAATGTTGTTTGAAACCACCTAATCTTCAAGATAGTCCCAGTGTAAAGATCAAAAACATCAGTTCATTTTTTAATCGAACAATTTTTGTAGATTTAAAATTCTGAGCTCTAGTTAGATATAAATTTTGTTGTC